>PVIU01005610.1:0-111505 GCA_004026605.1 Ondatra zibethicus | reverse complement strand
TCCTCCCTCCCCCTTCTTCCTTGAAAGAGGGCATGGTGCCCTGCCCTGTTGGAAGTCCAAGGCCCACCCCCATCCCTCCCGGCCTAGGAAGGAGTGCATTCAAAAAGACTCGGTTCTCAAAAAGATAATACATGCAGAAGAGATAGGTCCTGGTGTCATTGTTGATGGGTTCTCCATCTGCCAACTTTCAAGTTTGTAGAGAACATTCTTACAAATACAATTAGATTCTATAATTAATTATCATTATAGTTGTTATACTGCATGTCCATCTGTCTAGTTCTGTGTTCATCAATCAGTCCATTTTTGTGTTTTAAATATAAGAGATAGAGTTTACTTCCCTCAAACATTTTCAATATTTGTTATTCTTACATAATAAAATTTGCACTCATGAGATGTACAATTAAAAAGCAATTTTTCTACATTTTTGTGTCCATAGAAGGTATGTGCACACATATACAGTTGCTCAAGGAGGCCAGGAGGGGTCATTAATTCCTCTGGAGCTTGAGTTACAGACAGTTGTGAGCCACCAGTTATAGATACAGAGATACCAACTTTGGTCCTCTACAGAACAGTAATTTTGCTTAAGCACTGAGCCATCTCTCCAGGTCCTAAATGCATTTTTTGTTTTTATTTTCTGAGACACAGTTTCTCTGTGTAACAGCCCTAGCTGTCTTGGAAGTAGCTCTTGTAGACCAGGCTGGCCTCAAACTCACAGAGATATGCCTGCCTCTGACTCCCGAGCACTGGAATTAAAGGCTTGTGCAACCACCGGATGTTCCAAATGCACAAATTTAAACAGAATTCTTAGATCAGGATTGATAAAACCTTATCAAGATACAGAATATCACAGCCATCTAGAAAATTTCTGTGTTCGGACCTCCTTCCCTGCTCCATCTGGCCATACAATCACTGTTCCAATCTTTCGTCCCCAGCATATACAAATGCAGCATACAAACGGATCAATGCAATATGTTCTTTTCTGTGTAAATCCTTTTCTCACTAAGAACTATTTTTTAATATGTGTCCATATTGTTTTGTTTATACATGGCTCGTTCTCTTTTTTGTTACTGAGTACAAATCCACTGTAAAAGTGCACTGTAGTTTGCTGATGCTCTATCCTGTTATAGACTCCAAGGTTGGAAAATGTTCAATATATAACAGGTAGTACACTTGTAGGTGAGAAGGAAACCACCTCAGTGTAGGGTATATGGACACAGGTATGGCTTCTTATTTAAACAGGATAGACACACTTTATTCTTCTGGGTGTTACTTACAAAAGGAGAGGACAATTACCAATGTCACAACAAGTCTGATTGGTAGATTTCAGTGATGATTTTTTTTTTTGGTTTATGTAATTTCCAGTGTTCTATGATTCATCTGAAATAAATATCAGTTTATTCCTTTAGACTCCTATACATATATGATTGAGCTGAAGAGAGCAAAGATTGAAACAATAACAACAGAAACCAACTTGAGCTGTGATCCGACATTTCTAAAATCAACAGGAAGAACAGAAATCAAAGTGCCTGGCTAGACAGATACCACAGGCTTCTCTCCTCCTGCAGCCTGTCAAGTCATAAAGTGCTGTTTGCGGAGAGGCCTCTTGCAAGAACTCTTCTGCAAACCAAGATTCAGAGTCTTGTGAGCAGATTTAAAAAAAAAGCTCATAAAATCTCCCACAGTTACTTTCTTTTTCATAAAGATTGTTGGTTCCTAAGGAGAAGAGGGTGAAGAAAAACTGAAGCATTTTACTGAAGCCAGCTGTGAACATAGTAGCTTTTTTGGAAAGGGAAGTTTTAAAAAAGCCAACCAAGTGCCTTGACTCCTATCATCACCAAAGCCACGTGAGGTTCACAGGGTAGGTTCCAGTTTCACAGCTTACATGGGGATAGTCAGGTCATGTGACTGGGCAAAAGTCACAGGACATGCAAAAAGTAAAATCCATAGGCCTTTATTTGTAAATCAGAACCGTCTCCATGGTATCTGCTGAAGACCCTCAAATGTCTCATTCTGTTAAAAACATTTCTGATTTCAATAAAGCCTGAAGCAAAAGAAGTCACCTGCAGTTGACGGTTACGTCAGTGTTCTTTGGTGGGATCTCACAAAGCTGAGGTTTACTTGAAGAGTCTCGGAGCTTTTGGCCTCACGGGAAAGTGTCAGTGGAAGCTGTAAGAGCTGCCCCTGAGCTTCTCTCCTTTCAGTCCTTCCAACCAAAGGGAAGTGATTCCTGGTTGGGCAGGTGTAGAACCGAGCCTTCTCCACTCGCTTTTTGTTTGAGTCAAGTGTCTGGGAGAGGTTTAGACAAGAGCACAGGAGGGCCAGTGGACACCACCATGGGCTCCATGGGAACCACACGCCTCTATTCGCTTGAATCCCTTGTTAGGTGAGGTACATTGCAAATGTGGTCTCTGGCCAGTTAACTCTGAGGCCCCAGACAGTAACTCTTCTGCCATGGGAAGAGCAAGGGATGGGAAGGCTCCAAGTGGCCCTCCTCAAAAAGGACTGCAGAAATGGCAGCTGGCAGAATAGATGGAGCCACTGAGGGAGAGGGAAAGCATAGCTTGGATTCCCTGCTTAAGGCCTCTTAACTCTCCAACATTCCGTGTTCATTTTGACACAGGTGGAAAATGTACAACACACACATTATATTAAAACATTTGCTGTGGTTCTACTTTGAACAACCCCCACTTACATCCCTTGACTCATGCTTTTATTATGTGCTAATTTGTTTACTACGTTCTGCTACTCAGAGATGAGTATGGGAAGACAAAAGGCTATAAGTCCAACCATTTCAGTCAGAATCCCAGCTCTACCACTATTCAGTGGTGAGTCAGTGAAGTGGGCCCTTTCTCGGCCTGATTTTCACCTTCCTGATGAAGAACAAAAAGCATGTTTCTTGAGGTTATTAGGAGTATTTAGCACATTGATCTTTCTAAAGATTCATTATACAGTTCCTCAACTATAGTAAGTGCTGGTGACTTTACAGTTGGTGCTCTGATATGTGACACCTGATTATAAGCAAGGAAGAGCATCACAAGATGACATCATTCTGAAAAAGGTGCTGGTCTGTAACATGAGGGCCTGCTCGTTGTGGTTTCTGTCCTGCCTGGTCCCCCAGCTGTTTATTCCCAGAGAAAATCACACAGAGGTGTCCAGAAGATTATAAACTGATTGGCCATTAGCTCAGGTTTCGTAGTAGCTCTTATAGCTTATATAGCCCATTATTCTTATCTATATTAGCCATATGTCTCAGTACCTTTCTCAGTGGGGCAGGTCACATGCTGCTTCTTCGGTGGTCTGTGCAGGAATGCCGAGGGAGATTCCTGTATCCCAGAATTCTATTCTCTTTGCTCTGCCTCTACTTCCTGTCTGGTTGTTCCACCTATACATCCTGGCTAATGGCCAATCAATGTTTAATTAAATCATGATTGACAGAATACAGACAATTCTCCCACACCACTTCTCCCTCTTTTTTTTTTAAACAAAGAAAAATATCCATAGTCCATTTTTTGGGAATGTGGGCATAGTATTCCAGGCTACTTCCAGCTGGTTGGGGGTGCTGATAATTTTATGGGGACCTAAAGAAAATTTAGAGTTATGATCAAGTCCTGACTGGAGTATCCTGTGAGTCTTTATCATCTCAGGCAGCAGTCTTGAATCTGTTCTAGATGTAGAACTCAGACATCCGGACCATCTATTCCTGCTGGAGATTTCTCAGGTGGTCTTCCTTGATCACACCTGATTTTTCTTAACTCAGAATGAATCCACAGCCTCTCATTTTCTGTGGAAACAAAAGCAAAATCTCTTCTCCAAAGTAACATATCTTTTGACTTCAATTTTGAAGTCAAGGTATTTTTAGAATACCTTCCTTGGGTTAATTCAGCAGCATTTATAAACAAAAGTCTTTTAGCGGCCTTTGTTCCTTCCTCAGCATTCATACAATTCAAAGAGAGCATAATAGCATACAGTATCAAGATTCTCTGTGTATTTTTCATCTTTTCATGGCTTTATTTTAACCTCTATTTCCTTTTTTTTTACTTTAACTTTTGGCTTTTTGAGACAGGTTCTCAGTGTATCTTTGTCCTGGAACTCCCTCTGTAGACCAGGCTGTCCTTGAACTCACAGAGATCTGTCTGTCTCTGCCTCCAGGCATTGGGATTAAAGGTGTGTACCACCACATCCAAATACTCGCTCTCTCTTTTTTTATTTTTACTTTAAGAACTTTAACCTTTAGCCTGCATATATTTTTAACACACAGTAAACCATTTAGAGGTTTTTTCTTTGAATCTCTCTTTACTGTATATCTCTCTTTTTCTGACCACGTGGGTCTTTAATTTGCTAAGGAATATGGAGAAGATTAAAGTCATGGCTTTAACAGCTAGATCCAGCCCATTCCTTAGCTTTCTGCAATTCCAGCCTCATGGCTGAGGTACCGGCTGTAGCCATGGTTATCGCCACAACTCTATGGCGTTTCAAGGTCCCTGCCAGCAAGCAAGCTGCAGCATTCTGCTCACAGACCACATTCAAATGTTCCCTGGCCGGACCACCTGCCTGAAAGAGTCAGTTTGCCCTGGCAAGAGGGCCTAGAAAGCAGCATTTTAAAACAGCGCAGCTTTTTTCCTGCTACAGCTGAAAACCAAAAAGCATGGGGTCATCTTTTATCAACACCATTTAAGTGTTTCATGGCAGGACCTCTTAAAGAGCTGCAGAGTTTTGCAGCTAAAGCTGAGTGAGGAAGCCTCTCTTAGATGAGGGCGCTTGCTTGCCTCTAGCAAGCAGAGCAGACCCGAGAAATTGCTGCTACCAAGAAAACATGCTTTACTCTATTCTTTCCTAAGCTTTCTCAGGCTTTCAGTGGATGCAGTTATCTCTTTGAAGTATTTGACTGCTGAGGAAGGAACAAAGGCCACTAAAAGACTTTTGTTTATAAATGCTGCTGAATTAACCCAAGGAAGGTATTCTAAAAATACCTTGACTTCAAAATTGAAGTCAAAAGATATGTTACTTTGGAGAAGAGATTTTGCTTTTGTTTCCACAGAAAATGAGAGGCTGTGGATTCATTCTGAGTTAAGAAAAATCAGGTGTGATCAAGGAAGATCACGTGAGAAATCTCCAGCAGGAATAGATGGCCCAGATGTCTGAGTTCTGCATCTAGAACAGATTCAAGACTGCTGCCTGAGATAATCAAGCCTTACAGGATACTCCAGTCAGGACTTGATCATAACTCTAAATTTTCTTTAGGTCCCCATAAGATTATCAGTGCCCCCAACCAGCCAGAAATAGCCTGGAATACTATGCCCACATTCCCAAAAAATGTACTATGGATATTTTTCTTTGTTTAAAAAAAAAAGAGGGGTGAATGGTGCGGGAGAATTGTCTGTATTCTGTCAATCATGATTTAAATAAATGCTGATTGGCCATTAGCCAGGATGTATAGGTGGGACAACCAGACAGGAAGTAGAGGCAGAGCAAGGAGAACAGGACAATTCTGGGAAGCAGGAAGCTCCCTTGGCACTCCTGCCTGGACCACCGAAGAAGCAGGATGTGATCTGCCCCACTGAAAAAGGTACTGAGCCATGTGGCTAACATAGATAGGGATAATGGGTTAAGATAAGCTACAAGAGCTAATGAGAAGCCTGAGCTAATGTGCCTAACGTAGACTCTGTGTGATTTTTCTTTGGGACTTGCCGGCTGTGGGATAAGGGCCAGGACAGAAACCCCAACAAGCAGCCTGGCCCTCATGCTACACTGGTTCAAAGGAAGCATTGGCAAATTTGTATCTGAGCTACAGCATGTGCCCTGGCTCATTGGACATTAGAATTAGTGAATCAACTAAGAAGACTTGCATGTCACTATTGCCCACCCAAAGATACAGCATGAAGCCAGAAGTCTTTCGAGGTAGTCTGGGTCTAGGTGGATGGACTATCCCATGAGGGAACATGGCCCAACATGGTCTCAGACCTCCTAAATGGATTGCTTCAACTTTATAAACCCGCTAGAAGTGGTGTGGGTGTGGGTGGGCAGGGAATTGGGGAGGTATAAGTAAGGAGCTGTCAGCAGTTCATGTGAGCTCCAGGGCAAGTGCCTCCCACCCTGCACAGCTGTTGCTATAATCCTGTCTTCTCAGAAACAGCCTTCTCTCTGGCCTTTCCCACTGAACCTCCCTATTCCTTTTCCAGATTTATTTCTCTTGGGGGAGCGATCAAGAATAATAAAAGAATTGCACAACTTTCCCCCCTTTCTGCTGTCGCTAAAATTATATTGATTTACTGACCACAAAACACCCGCAACTCAAAAAGACGAGTCTGCCAGAAGTCAGCTTTGGGAGGGAGAACCAACACGAAAACCAGCCGGAGAAAGCAGGCCGAAATCTCAAAGACCAGTCTGAGGAAGCAGACTGAAATCAAGAATGCAAGCCTAGTTGGACCAGTCACCAGTGCTGCCATTTCTCAGCATTGGCCGAGGACCAACACCCAAGAGCAAGGCCAAAGACAGAATAAGTAAAGTCAAAAAGTGGCAGCAGAAAAGATACCTCTAGGGTTAACTTTAAAGAACAATTGTGTGAGGGGAGGGATTGGGAACAGAAAAACAGAGAAAGGAAAGGGGAAGAGAGAAAGATGGGACAGGGAGAGAAGGAATCGGGGAGAGAATCAGGCTGCATTCAGTCATCCTGTGGGGCTTCTTCAAGATGCCAATCAGCTTTGACAGATGCAAACACACATAATATGCATGTGCACACAAATGCACACCAACAGCTTTTTGGAAAGTCATAAAATTCTGAGAAAAATAATAGAACCCTCCTAGTATTTCAAAGGATGGAAACATTCTCAGTTGTGTTTATCTTCCCTAAATACAGTTACTGATTGTGGACGAACAGGACTAACAATCTATGTAGAGAAGCCCAAGGAATTGGAGAGCAGACTCCATGTGATTAAACTCAGCTTCTTGGCTCTGGTTGCTAATGCAGAGCTCATTCTCCAGCCCAACATCCACCCTTAGGGGCAGAGATGCTCCCTGCTGAACTGCTGCACTTCTCCTTGTCAAAGTCCCAACCTTGAATGAGTGCTCAGATACCTTGAATTTAATTTTGGGAAAAAATCAATATAAAACCATTTATTCTATAAGGAAGCCTACTGACTGTAGAGTTGCCTCAGCAGTTAAGAGCATTTGTTGCTTTTTCAGAGGAACGGGTTTGTTTGCCAGTAGCCACATGGTGGCTCACAGCCATCTGCTACTCCAATTCCACGGAATATGACTTTTACTGATCTCCAGGGGCACTACGCATGGGTATTTTGCACATATGTAAATCTAGGCAAAACACTCACACACATAAAATAAGTTAAATAAATCTGAAGAAGAGGAGGAAGATGAAGAGAAAGAAAGAGAAGGATGAGGAGAAGAACCAGTTTAAAGTTGTCTTGAAAAGAAGGAAGTTCCAGTAGGGAAAAAATGCATCAACCTGAGATAGCATTGCAGTATCCACCCTACTCAGTGACTCAAGAGAGAAGTGTGATTCCTCCTGTACAAAAGCCTGGAGATAACGAAGGTATTCTTCAAGAGTTGGACTCACAGCTGCCTGGCTCAGCTCAAGATGAATATTTTTCATCTTGAAAATATTTTTCATCTGCAGTTTTCACACGTTGGCCTCTGGGGCTCCACTGACCTTAAAGTGGTGTTCCATCCTCGTTGTTAGACCAACTTCATTTCTGAGTAGATAGAGATCTGATTTATCACTAAATCCCCTCCTGGGTGACTAACCCCAGTTCCATCTTTGATTTCTTCAGGTCTCAGTTCTCTTTACTCTCAAAGTCTGTGCTGACATTGTTCTTTGAAAAATTACTTATTTTTCTGCCATCTGTCAGGCCATCTACATAGGCTACATCCTCCTTTCTGCTTTCCAGCCATCCAAGGAATCCTAAGCATATCAGGTCATGTGCTGCCTTTGATCTTTTTCATGCCATGCGTCTCAGGACACTCTAAATCAGAGACCTGAGAAAACTAACATACAACTAGAAATTATGGTATATCTTTCCTAATAGATAGCTACCAGGGATAGACAATCATATTGCAAGCAACCAACCAAATGCTATAAGCTTAAAATTCAGTCTCCATAGGATTGAAAAATGATGTTTTAACATGCTGGGTTTCTTTTACATTAGATTAGCAAAGTTGATTTTAGCCCCTGGCCTCAGTGTCTTAAAATGTCTCCAAATATTTTGGCATCTAGCTCAGTGATTAGAACAGTGGTTCTTAACCTCCCTAATGCTGGGACCCTTTAATATGATTCCTCATGTGGTGGTGAACCCCCAACCATAAAATTATTTTTGTTGCTACTTTATAACTATAATTTTTCTACTGCTATCAATCATAACATAAATATAAATCTGTGTTTTCTGATGGCCTTAGGCAACCCCTGTGAGGGTCATTTGACCCTCAATAGGATCACAACCCATAGGTAGAGAACATAGAGACTCTAAAGCCATGTCTTTGCCCTCCCTAATTTCCAACCCCAGTATAAAGGAATTAGGACTCGAGGCTTTTGTAGATTCATGATTTATGGACTCTGAGAACTGAAGAAATAAGGATGAGATGAAAGAGATGACAGAGAAGACATGAAGATGTGAAAAGGATTTGTTCCTGCTCAGAAGACCAGACATTAGAAGTAGAAGTCAACACATAAAAGCCCCAGACTTATGTTAAAGAGAGGATGTGGAGAGTTGAGGAATGGGAGATAAGATTTGATAATCATCTACCCCAGCTTTTAAGTCATCAACCCTTTTCTCCTTCATTGTTCCCTTGATCATTGTCCCCATAATTCCTTTCATGTGAGCATTTAGTATCCTACAGTTCACTCTTCAAGTCCCTGTGGAATGCAAGCATTGTTAATGCAGTTAGGAGGCCCTTGTATAGGCTTATCCATTTAGAGACAGATCAGTCAAAAGTCTTTACCTTCTTAGACCTAGTCCTTTAAGATAGCTTCAAAGTCTGCTCTATGATGGAATCCTTCACTTCTGGAAAATTTATGCCAACAACCCTGTCTCTGTAGGTGATTTTGGTTCGGGTCAGCGTGTCAGAGTGAGTTTCTTTTCCAGGTGTGGCTCTGACTGTTTTGAGTCTGGCTGGGGGCCTCAGTCAGGAAGAGTCCTAAAGCCTGTGTTTTCTTTTTTGTTATTTCCAAGAACAATTTAGATATGTAGTGGTAATAAATTGCTAAATCATTTTGGAGACAACTAAAAAGTTTTGTTTGGGATCAAATGAAAGACTTATGGGAAGCCCCTCTCTCCTGGGAGTCAGTAAAAACATACTTTTCTAAAAGATGTGGGATAATTCCTTAGCACATTCTCTGCTTTGTTGCTGACTCCATCTTAGCAAGCTATAACTCATGCTATATTGTGACAACCTCTAATTTGAATTAGATAATTCAAAACAATGACCAGTCTGGGATTTGCTTACTCAGTTAACAGAAGAAGTCAAACTCGGTGATAACACCAGTTTCTCTATAACGGACGTTCCTGCCCCAGTGTCTGTGTGCCCATTATAAAACAGTTGATTGGAATATGCTGCTTAGGTGGTTAACAGCAGGAACAGGGCACCATTGCTTTTTACCACAAAACAGATAAGCATTCAGTCTGTTTGCTCTACACACACGACCCAAAGCATACAATAAAGTTTGTTTTACTTAGAGAAATTTATGTGATATTGCATAGGAAAAACATTTCCAAAAACTTTATAATTCTCTCCATGAAAATTCTCTGTGATCTGGCTCAGAACTTATTCATATATAAGAGTCATTTAAAGAAAATGTTGTTCATCAAAACTAAACCCTGTGCACTTTCTTTCCCCTCTGTCCTTCTGCCTTCTCCAAAAGAAACTGAAAAGACTGGATTCAGAACCCCGTCATCAGCACTTCTTAGCTGTGTGACACTTGGCATGCCATTTAACCACTGTGAGCTTCAGTTTCCTTCCTTCTTCGGTGGAAATAACAGGGTTCTTTGGAGAATAAATCAGACAACACATGTAGCAAGTGTTTATCTAGTCTCGTTAATTCTGAGGCTCGCATAAAAATATTTTTAAATGCTTTTTTTTTTGGTTTCAGTTTTTCCTTTCAGTGTCTGCATCTACTTGCCCTGTGTTGCAAGTTCTACTTTTCATTTTTTTTTTATTTTTTGTTTTTCGAGACAGGGTTTCCCTGTTTAGCTTTGGAGCCTGTCCTGCAATTAGCTCTTGTAGACCAGGTTGGCCTCGAACTCACAGAGATCTGCCTGCCTCTGCCTCCTGAGTGTTAGGATTAAAGGTGTGCGCCACCACCACTGGCACACTTTGTAATATATGGCCCTGTCTTAGGGTTTAAATTTCTGTGAAGAGACACCATAACCACAGCAACTTTTATAAACAGTTAATTGAAGCTAGCTTACAGTTTCAGAGGTTTAGTTCATTATCATTGTGGAGGGAATCATGGTGGCAGGCAGGCAGGCATGGTCCTGGAGAAGAAGCTGAGAGTTCTATATCTTGATCCACAGGCAACAGGAAGTGAATTGTATAACACACTGAGCATAGCTTGAGCAAAGGAAACCTCAACGCCCACCCCCACAGTGATACACTTCCTCCTACAAGGCCAAGCCGATTCCAACAAAGCCAAGCTGATTCCAACAAAGCCACACCTCTTAATAGTGCCACTCCCTTTGGGGGTCATTTACTTTCAAACCACGACAGACCTTCATTAAACATATATATTTGTAACTGTTATTAGCATAAGCAGTGTAGGGTTTCTTCAATAAAATTAAAACCTCATTCTTCAGGAATATTTCATCTGTTACCCTTACACCTGCACAGTCTCTGGATGTTAGTCAAATGCTCAGTTGTACTGATGATGCCCAGGTCCTTTAGCACTGGCCTATAAGCCCAGCTACTCTGGAGTCTGAGAAATGATTAACCTAGGATATACAATGTGTTCAAGTCCAGCTTCGGCTGCGTAGTGAGCACCTGTCTTAGCACAAAAATAAAAACATACAAGTGGCTGGGGATGTAGTTCAATAGTAAAGCAGCTGTCTAGCATGCTGGAAGATTGAGGTTAAATTCCCTGTGCCAAACACAAATAAGCAGCAGCAGTGACCCCAGAATCAGAACAATGGCAAAACCATGAAAATCTCACCAGATGTAGAGAGTGAATCTCATGAAATTCTACAGTTATAATTAAAACACGAATATCTATAATAAAATGTGTCAGAACACAATTTTGATAATCTAATAAAATATCTATGTGGAAACAAAAAAATCTCAACAGATGTCACAAGTTCTTAGTGAGAGAATTATTCCCTTCAAAATTGGGAATAAGGAAAGGTTGCTATCCTTTGTAAGCCAATATTCTCCTCAAGTTCATAGTGAAATAATCAATAAAGTAAGGCTGCCAAAAGGAAGTGGAAAGAATGAGACATAGAAAAGAGAAATAAAAGATAACTTCTAGCATCTTCTGTTCATGTGGTTGATTTCATGTGAAAATATTCACATGGCAAACCATGAGAAATTAAAACAGCATGTTTTGAAAGATTAATTTTTTCCTTTCATTGAAAATAGATTTTTCTCTCACATAATATATCCTGACTAGAGTTTCCCCTCCTTCTCCTCATCCCAGTTCCTTTCCACCTCTCCATCCCTCCAGATCCACTCATTAGAAAGCATACATGCTTCTAACATCGAACAATAAAATACAACAGATTAAAGTATAAGATAAAAACAAAAACTACCACATTGAAGTTGGACAAGACAAGCCAACAGAAGGAAAAAATCCAAAAGAAGGCACCAGAATCAGAGACCCACTTGTTCTCACGCTTTGGAATTCCATAAAAACACTAACCTGGAAGCTATAGTGTGTAAGCAGAGGACTTGGTGCCACCTCAGTCTGAGCTCATGTGAGTTGTGATCATGTCGATCTAGACGGTCTTGTTTTCTTGATGTCCTCAATCCTTTATGGCTCTTATGACCCTGCAGGGAGGAATTAGATGGAAACATTCCATGAGGGCTATATTCCAAGTTCTCTCACTCTCTGTGTAGTGTATGGCTGTGGGTATCTGCATGTATTCCCACCTGTTACAGGAGGAAGATTTTTTTCTATGATGACCAAGCAAAGCACTGATCTTTGCGTATAGCAGAATGTTAATCTGTGTATAAAATCAATAATAAAAAGCTCATATTTCAGTCAGGAATAGTGGTGCATGCCTGAAATCCCACGACCTGGAGCATGAGGAACAAACATCTCCAGTTTGCAGCAAGCTTAGGGTACAGAGCAAGACTTTAGGGTGTGTGTGTGGGAGGGTGTTCATTTCTACTTATTAGAAACTGGTAGACATGAAATTTAACAGCTGCTTTTATAATGCAAAGCATTATAATGTCTTATAGCTGGTAACCAAGAACAAATCTTAAAGCAATTGTCTGGGGCTTTTATAAAGAGGCATTAAGAGAAATTTAAAAAATACAAACCTAAATTGTGTGTCATAAAGTGTGAATGAATAAAAAATTCAGGCATATCTATTTCTTCACAAAATACTGAAATCTATTTGCTTACAGAAAAGTGAGATAAGGCGCTGGAGTGTTGGCTCAGTGGTTTAGAGCAGTGACTGCGCTTCCAGAGGACCTGAGTTCCATTCCCAGCACCTGCATGGTGGCTCACAGAAATCCAGTCCATAACTTCAAGGGATCCAATGTGCACCAGGCGTGCATGTGGCAAATAACCATATATGCAGGCAAAATGTCACTACAGACAAAACAACATTAATAGTTTTAATTAAAGAAAACAAGGTCAAGATGAGAAAGTTAATGTATTAGATAGCAAAACTGATTATGAAGCTGCTGCAGTGACGATAGTGTAGTTTGGGGACAGCAATAGGGAAAATGCTTGGCATTTATTGAAAATAGCTCAAAGAAGCTAGGAGTTATCCATTGTATATGGAAACAACTGACATTTTATAATAAAGCTTCTCCAATGAACCTGTAGGGCAGTCTGCTAATTAGAGTTCAAAGGTGCAAAGGAAGCTGTGTGGAAAGAACCTACATTTACTTCTCCATGTAGACACCTTACTACCATGACATTTTAGAGCCTGAAGTATACTGCATTTGGAGTTCATTTTATAAATGGTATTGGTACAAAGAACTCACTGATTTGTTTAGATGTGGAGCCAGAAGCTGATATTTCCAATGATAGAAGTGGGACTATAGGCAAAAGGACATTTTATCTTCTGTGCTATAGCTTTTAATTCAGAATAAGTTGTTTTAACACACAAATCAATCTTTTTATTTATATGGACAATTCTACCTTCTAAAAAGTTGGATTAAACTCTTCTTTATAAAAAACATTTTGAACTGGACAGTGGTGGCACATGCCTTTAATCCCAGTACTTTGGAGGCAGAGGCAGGAGATCTCTGTGAGTTCAAGGCCACCCTGTTCTACAGAGCAAGTTCCAGGGCATGGTACAAAGCTAGCTGGATTTAACTCCACACTCCAGGCTTGCAACCAGATATACACCAGTCCCCTGTGTCCACCCGAATTAATTCTATATAAGCCATTTCTGACCTCTAGGCCCCCCTCCGGCTGCACATCTTCTCCTCTTCCCCAAATTGCTCTGTTCTTATCAGATTGAGAACTAAAAGAGAAATCCACGTGCTCAGATCTTGTTTCAGAAATACAAATAATGTGAAAGAACATCCACACTCTAAAACCTACTAGTGCTATGGAAATGTTTGCCAGTGAGCGTGACCTAGATGAACCCCAGGACACAGAATTTAAAAGAAAAAATTCTATATTATATATAAAATATTTTATAATATATATTATATATTCCATCAAACAATCAAGGAGTTTAAAGAAGACACAGAGAATCAGGTCAATAAAATTAAAGAAAACAAAATGTTTTAGTGATACCCAAGAAAACATTAAGTTGGCAGAAATGATGAAGACACTCCAGGTTTTAAAAATGAAACTCAGTAAAATATAGACATGTAAAAGTGAACTCAAGTTGAAGCAAACACAGATTTGAAAGACCCAATAACCCAAGTAGAAAACTAAAGAGAAAGTCCTTCAAGTAGAATGAATCAAGCAGAAGGTAGACTATCAGAACTCAAAATAATAGAAGGATGCAGACAAAATAAGCAAGGAATTTGAAATTCTTTTTGAAAACACCAAAGGAACATAGAGAAAATGTGAGACATCATGAAAAGAGACAAACTTTGAGTAATAGGCCAGATTATGGAGAAGAATACTAGGTCAAAGGTAAAGACCCGAAATTTGGAAAACGGTTAGAAGAAAAAAAGGACTGTAATTGTTCAAGAAGCAGAGCCTAAAACTGACAGATAGCATCACATGGGACTGAAAATCTTCTGCACATGAAAGGAAACAACTGAGTAGAGAAGCACCCTACAGAATAGGAAAACTCCTTGTTATCTTCTCATAGGATAGAGAATTGATACTCAAAACATAAGAAGAACTCAAAACAACTAAATATCAAGGGATCAAACAACCCAACCAACAAATCACTGAAGAAACAAACAGCCTGTTCTCACAAGATGAAGTGCTGTTGCACAATAGTTTCCTCCAAGGTTACAGCCTTTCATCTTGGGGAAACTTGCTAAGACATAAGGTATAAAAACAAAGTAAAACAACAGGATATTTAGGACAGGATGTTTACAAGGAGGTGAAACAACAGAATGTTCTAAGGGGAGGTGAAACACTCCATCTGGTGAAGAAACTCTGTTAAGATAGAAATAACTCAAAATAGCTTCCAGAAGTCCCCGAAACTGACCAGATTCACCAGGCCCCTACTTCCCTAAGAGCACAGAGAGAGAAGGCTGCCGAGAGCCATTCTCAGATGAGCCCAGCTGTCTGGAAGAAGCACACAGCCACAGAGCTTCCTGGAAGAGGCTCAGACCAACCGAGTCACCTGGAAAGGACACTCTTCAACCTGTCGTGCGGCCTGAAGGCTGTGCAGTATACTCCAGGTTTCTAACTTTTGTGAGCTGTCACCCATGCTAGGATGGGCTTTAGTGATGCAGCTGTCTGTGAGGTGTTTCTTCTGTAAGTAACCCCTCGCTCATATTCTATAGATAACCCCAGTAAAACTCGTTGGTTCACCAAGTTGGACTTTGTGGTATCATGGGCTCCTCACCTAGGGTAGCTAAACATGTCTCCCCAGGAAAAGTGCCACTCAACAAGCACAGAAGTTGGCATTTCACAGCTCTCTTCCCCATCGGCCAGCTCTAGCATTCTTTCCACCCGCTCTTCTTAGATGCAGGAGGTTCTTTAATACAGATAACTCGTCCACAGCTGAGGACTCACAGTTACTTATACTTGGTTCTTTGACCTGTTACAAGTCTCTGCACTAACCATTACCTGTGTCAAAAAGAGCCTTCTCTAACAGAAGCTGAGAGAAATGCAAATTGATGAGTAAAAACATAAATATTTAGATGTAAGTTTGATGACATCACTATTTAACAAAACAACAAGAGTGTATTACCCTCTAGGACCTGTGATCGCCCACTCGTGGATTTTTGTTCAGGTTTACAGTGCCTTGCATTGCTTTGCATGAAATCCCTCCTGTTGAGCTGGCCTTATTTCAATTGTATTTTACTAAATGAAGATTGCCTGAGAAGAGAGTAAAGCAGTCTCACTGGTCAGCCTTACAGACCAGGTTATGGTAATGCGCACCTTTAATCCCAGTAGCCACACTAGTTGCCAGAGAAACTGGGTGGTACATGCCTTTAATCCCAGTGGTGCATGCCTTTAATCCCAGCCCTAGAAAGGAATATAAGATGGAGGGAGACAACTCTCAGACACAGTCTCATTCTGAGATTCCTGGAGGCAGGATCATCATTTCAGACTGAGGTCAAGGTAAGAGCCAGTAACTGGCTGTTTTGCTTTTCAGATCTTCAGGTTGAACCGTGATTTCTCTCTTTGACTTTTATCATGCTTCAGATAACTACCATTCTAGCACCAGTGGTTACATCCTATTGGGCAGGTCAGTATTATTCAGGACTCTATAGATGAACAGGCTGATATATATATATATATATATATATATATATATATTCACATATATACACATCTACATACATACATATATTCTTAACACGTATAAAATATTTATACGTGTTAAGAATATATATGTAAATATTCAACACACACATATGCCATGCTGTATGTTGAATATTTAATATATATATATATACTCTTAACACATATATAAATATTTAATATGTGTTAAGAACATATGTATTCACAGAGACACACACACATTATGAGTTACTTACAGGATGTAGTTCAGCTGGTCCAACAATGGCTGTCTACCAGTGGAAAGTCTAAGAATCCAGTAGCTGTTCATTCACTGATGCCGGATGCCTCAGGTGGTCTTCAGTACATGCTGGAATCCCAAAGAAGTAGGCTCTAATGCCAGTGAAGGAATGAACTCAACTGTAAGAGCAAGGGCAAGCAAGTAAGGAGCAAGACTAATAAATTTCAATTTCCTAACATCAAATCTATCTCTTTGTTCAGAAATCTAAGCTTTGGACTTAATTCTATGGAAGAAAGTTAAGTTACTTCAGAAAAAATTGATATTTCATGTTAATTGAAGATAATTTGAAGTCCAATATGTCTGATACAAATGACACCACATAACTAAATGATGTTTGCATATTCTGAAGCAATTGCATATTTTTAAAATAATTGATAGAAAAATACTTTTTTTCCTCTGTTATCCTTGCTTTTGAGGAAGAGACAAAAGGAAAATTAACTAGATGCATATAACCAACTGTGATTTATATGAATTGAGTCCAAAGGTAGGCTGAATTTATAGAAGATGACAGTCAACACTTCCAGCATGGGCTCTTGGAGCTGCCAATGTTCTGAGTTATCTGTGTGGCAAGAAGACTCAAGAAAACTTGGAATACAAGTCATGACACCTAAAACATAAAGATAAATCAGTAGCAAACACAAGCACAGTCAAGGACATGGTAATTTCCTAAAGTAGTCACATCTAAGTGTCGGGGTTGGCAGTAGGAGTGTGAGTGACAGTCCAGAGTAAGTGTCTCTTGCAAGTGTGTCTTGCTTTAGGAACCAGAGTTTTTGTGAGCACTCCTGCCAAGGGAGGTACAGACCTGATCTGTGTACTCTATTAGCAAAGAAGCCAGGAATGAATGAACACAGGAGTGGGATAGGGTCCAGAATTTTGCTCATTTGCACATGCTCCTTCCAGAAGGAAGACCAAGACTCACCCTCACCACAAAGCTGAAAAAAATGTCCAATGAACTGCAAACACGATGGTTCATGTACGTTCAGAAAATCTCTGCATCAGAGACTGTGGAAACCTCTCCTTGCAGTTGTAGGTCAAATTACTACTAAATACATGTGAATAGTGAACCATCTGGTTGGTGACCTTTCCTGAGCAAAATGACCTGCTTCTTCCTGCCTTTCCCCTACCTTTCTCCTGCCATCCCCTTCGTTCCCCCTGCCCTCTCCCTTCCTTCTCCCTGCCTTCTCCCTGCCTTCCCCCTGTCTTCCTGTGCTTGGAGGTGGGCTCATGACAAGCAAGTAATTGCCTTGTAGGGACACAACAATCATTCTGATGCATACTGGGGTTCTAAAACAGCAGATATCAGAAGGGATAACATCAAATTCAGAGATTTCACCAATAACTATGTATTTAAAGCACTGTTAGTAACAGAACCTGGGAGAGAATTTGACCAATGAGAACAATCCATTGAATAATGCAGTTCTTATCCCCGCTCTTTTCACTCCTACAGTCTAACAAATTCAGACAGAAGTGACCTGACGTCTACAGAGCATTCTATCCAAACCCTGAAGAATACACTTTCTTCTTAGCAACCCATAGGACTTTGTCCAAAGTCAACCACATATTAGCACAAAAAAGGCCCCAACAGGTATAGGGAATACTTCACACTCTATATTATCGTAATGGAATAAAGGTGGATATGAGTAACAACTATAGAAAGTACACAAATGCAGGGAAACCAGACAACATGCCACTTAAGGATACCTAAGTGAAGAAAGAAATCAAGAAGGAATTTTAAAATTTCTAAAATTGAATGAAACGAAAACACAATATACCAAAATCTGTGGGACTCAATGAAGGCAGTCTGAGGAAGGTTTACAGCAGTAACTGCTTACTTCAGAAAGTTAGAGATCTCAAATTACAAACTTAATGATGCACTTGAAAAACTAAGATTAACACAGAGACTCGTGGGTGCTCAAAGTGTAGAGAATAACAGACTGCAGCCTGAAATGAGACTTCGAAGAGCCAGAGCAGGATGACGGCAGTGAAACGGTGTTCTCAGCACAAACTGGGCAGTTGCACATAGGAATTCACAGTGTATAAGATGAGCCTTGGACTTCACAGTGTATAAGATGGGCCTTGGACTTCCAACAGGGCAGGGCACCATGCCCTCTTTCAAGGAAGAAGGGGGAGGGAGGAGGGGTGGGGGGGTAGTGGGAGGGGACCGGGAGAAGGGGAAGAAAGGTAAAAATTTTATTTCTTTAATTATGTTATTGAATGGAAAAAATAAAACAAAACAATGTATGGAAAAAAAATAAAAAAAATTCAAAAAAAAAAAAAGATGAGCGTAAGATCAAGTCAGGCAGAATCCTAGCATGGGAGGGGCAGTGGTGGCTGTCACCAAATCCCCCCTTTAGATGAGGAGCTATTGGCTATTTATGGCTGCTGGGAGAGAGAGACAATTCTCTTCAAGGATGGAGCCCTGAAAAGGCTGGCCTCACATTTATGCCCAAACTGACAGCACTAAGTTGACATGGTGTGTAAAATAAAAGAAAACACAAATTTGGGAGGAAATAGTGACTGCGTTTGAGGGGGAAGAATTGGAAAGGTGGAAATGGGGGCTGGATTTGATCAAAGCACATTATATGTTTATAAAAAAATGTCAAACAGTAAAAGGAAGATCTGTATGTGGAGAAATAACTCCAATATTATTAATCTGGAGATTTAAAAATTTTTCCATAATTTTTTGACTCTAATACTTTCATTGGCAAGAACTCTTTCATGCCCATGATTATCTGCTATTAACTATTGGCTTCTACTTTGGTTTTCTGTCTGGGATATGCTGTGACTCCCTAATGACTGTCTTAACAGAAGATTCCTAAGACATACTATTGAGTCTACTCTGACTGGGTAAAAGGGCTCATTCCCCACTGCCGCAAGGGTGCTAGTGCCAACCTGTGTCATTGATTTGATTTTTATCCCTCTAAGGCCCCTCTTGATAGACTTCCACTCATTGCTCTTGTGGCATCCTGGATTGACTTCCAATATACCTAATCCTTCTGAAACCTAATCCTTCTGAAACTGTGTGATTGTTACCTCACCCTGAAGTATTTTTCCTGGAAGCCCCATGGCAAAATTTTTGGATCTAAAGTTGGGTCCAGGCTTGAATAAAAGCATCCTTCAGTCCTGATTGGATTCAGTACTTCAAATTTTCATATATATATTAGGAGGATTTCCATGGATCATTTCTCAGTTTCAAGTTTCTTCATTCATGTTTCAGTTTGGTTCCTATTTCTCCATCATTTGGCCCATAGCTTCTTCACTTCTTGGCCCAACATGGTACTGTGTACCAATGACAAAACTGGCATCGTCTGTACAAGTAGCAAATTCTAGGATGATGTTAAGCCACCAAATTATAGGCCTGCAGTTTCCAGTACTGTAGCTAGCTGGATTTCCCCCACTGTGAGTCTCTGTCACTAATGGATTCAGTATGTGTTTTATTCTGGTTGATCTCCCAATAGCCTTAGTCAGGAACCTGTGGCATTATCTGTACTGTCACAGCCTCCTGCCTCCAAATGCATCTGTCAAGACTGTCTGAACTCTACTCCAATCTTTTCCTTAACATGAACTGATACCAGCTAGATTTGGAGCATGGGTTCTCTGCTACGAAGTCTGCTCATGCCCTCATCTGATCTCATTAACCCTTCCCCATAAATCTAGTCATCTGTGCCAGCGTAGACATACTCTAATCACTAATAAACCATGTTTTCTGCTGGTCTCTAAAACAAACATTGCCAAATCCAGGATGGACAGTAGATAGAGTTTAGGAGGAGCACTGGTTTGGGTTTTTGTTGTTGCTATCTTTTTTATTTCTTCCGTCCCTGCTGCAGAGACCCACCAGCAATTAATTGTCAGAGAGAGACAAATAAGTCAATTTCAGCATAGCTAACAGGGATGACAAATAGTTGGTCAAACTTTTCTAGACTTCAGTGTGCTCTGATGACATGGCAGACTTGGAGAACTATCTTTGTTTAGAAGCAGACATTTGTCCCAGAAGCTTGCCTTCTGCTTACATTGGCATGGACTCTGGCCACATATGTCATACATGTAAGTAAATTACCTGTACTCTAATGTTTTATGTGCTTTGGGATTCAAACAAACTGCTTCCTTATTTGCAGGGTCAGTATGGTTTATCTTCTATCAAACGCAGACAAACCCATGCCATGCGTGGAGATGAGAACTTGAACTGCGTGCCTACTGGAGAGTTGGCTTCATTCCAGTTTTGGCCACAAGCTGAGTCCTTGTGAGGCAGGTCCTACCAACAATGCATAAATATGAGAACATTGGTAGCAGGGATTCTGGGGTCTTTGGTGTGTATAAACTATAAAGAAGCTGACTAAAACTTTTCTGTGTAAATGTTTTCCTTATAGTGAGCCACAAAAAAATTAAAGAGCTCTGGTCACCCAGATATACTCCTTATTTATAGTCACTGCAACCAGAACTGCAATGTGATTCTGAATTTGAAACAGAGCATTTTATCCTAGTTGTCCTCATGAAAGGTGTGGCTCATTTTGGTAGAATAGAAACAGAACATTGTAAGTTTAGAAAGAAGGCTCATTACATTATTTGTTAGATCAAAATCCATCTTTAAAAAAATAGTGACCTAGAATATGGTAACATTAGCCTTGTAAAAAATTGAACCATAGCTGAGTTAAAATGTTGACTGCCTAAGGCTGTCTTTAAGAGCTCATCATCTGGATTCACACACATAAACACAAAAAAACATTCCAGCAGCACCTGTTGTGAAAGAGCCACACAAATCACCACCTCTCGTGCCTTTGTATGCATCATCACCAATATACAGGTAAGATGCCCAACGAAACATTTTACACCTGGAAAGAAAGCCCAGGCTAGGGTGATTGCAGACGAAATTGCCTACTTCATCCAACTTCTGTGGCTTTTCCCACAAATATGCTGTGTTGCTCACATAGAAAAGTCTGCCATGGAAAAAGAATAAAGCATTCTTTCAAGGGTCACAAGCTGCAGAGTTAGGAAAAGGAGTTTGAAGCACACTGAGATTCTGCCCCTGAGAATTTTCACACATCACATTTCATTATTAGGATCCATACTCGAGAAACAAACAAAATGTGTCCAACTTTCCCAAGTAGAGGTCTATGTACAAGAAATGTTTTATTTTTATAGTTCTTAATGCAGACCTATACAAAATCTTACTAAAAACACTTAAGAGTATCAAGTGAAAAAATAACACAAGACTGTCCAAGTTATAAAACATATGCATATTTTAATAAAAATTCCACAGAGAGACACATGAATATTTAGAGTATATAGATAATGGGGATTTAAGCAATATTTTTCAACTTTTTTAGAACTATCTGTAGTTTTTCTTGAGTGAGCTTGGATTGTTCCTAATGATACTAAGAAAAGGTATGTGTAATATTTTCCAGCACCTAATCCATGAAAGGAAAGTAGATTCATGCCATTGTAGAGTGGCCTAACTATCAACTAAACTACTGGTTTTCTTGCTTTGTTTTAGAAACTTCCATTTGATCCCCAAATGAATAGATGAAAATTCTTCCCGACTTCATTAGAGTGCAATGGCCTCAGTTCCTGGCAGATTTTAAACAAGGTTCCCAATGTGGCTGTGGACTTCTTTCTACACTGCCCTGCTCACATTCACAGCCATTCAGTATTCGTGAGCAGAATACTATAAGGCAGTAGCTAATAAAATTTTATAAAAATTGCTTTACCATAAGAGAAAATTTACTTTGAAAGTATAGACTTGCTTCTGGGATGTTTTATTGGAGGTTGACCTGGTAGCATAGAAGGAAACTTAGTGGTGGCTGTATGTAAGGAGTTAATACTTGAAGACACCATTACCCAAAGGGCAAGGGACAAAGGGAAGTTACCAATCACAAGAAAGCAAATGTGAAAACAGGTGTTCCTGGATCATCAGGTGGCGAGGACAGGTGTGTTAGGCATGTTCCTCCAGCATCACTACAACATTTTACAGATGAAGGAACTGGAAACCAGTGGTCCCACTGCGCAAACTCAGAAAGAGCAGTCAAGGTTTCTGACACTCTGATTTCAAGGTTTCACTTTCCAGGCAACTGTCACCCTGTCAGCATTCTATTCAGACCTCAGTGGGAGTTTCTGCGCTTTTTGTAGGGCTATTGCCTGACAGATGCAGTGGGTCCTGGTTGGCTGATGCTTAAAACTGTACCACTGAATGCATTTCTATGGCCAATAGGAATTTATACAGCATACAAAATCCCAAAAGACATTGCCTTTTTGTCACCATAAATATAATTCCTGTCCATTCTTTCCTAAAAGGTGTTAAAATGCAAAGCATTTTTAATTCAATAAAGAAGCCTTCTGCTCAGCTTTGATCCAATTCCAAACCAGAGGGACTCTTGTGCTGGGGTTTGCATCAAAGCACTGAAATGATACGTGTCCCTTGCTAGACTGTAAACCACAATGCCTCAATTCAGATGACCTCAAGGCCTGACCAGAAAATACTCAGTGGCTTCTTCCGGTTACCTTTTCATGCTGACTTGTCCTTAATATAGCTAATGCTCCCCAGATGTATCAGTGGCTGGCTCTGTTAACCCTTAGTGGTCTGACATGAACATTGGTTGTTTTTCATAGACACATAAGGAGGGAAACTACCTCCCAATGGAGAAAAATAGTAAAGCAAATTACATGTAATATGCATGAAATTGTATGTATATATGTAACATGAGGGCCTGCTTGTTGGGGTTTCTGTCCCGCCTGGTCCTCCAGCCATTTAGTCCCAGAGAAAATCACACAGATAGTCTACATTAGGTTATAAACTGATTGGCCCACTAGCTCAGGCTTCATATTAGCTCTTATAACCTATACTAACTCATTATTCTAGTATATGTTAGCCACATGGCTCGGTACCTTTTTCAGTGGGGCAGGTCACATCTTGCTTCTTCCGTGGTCTGGGCAGGACTGTGGAGGACTGGGCTTCCTCCTTCCCAGAATTTTGTTCTCATTGCCCCACCTGTACTTCCTCTCTGGTTGTCCCGCCTATCCTTCCTGCTTGGCTACTGGCCAATCAGCATTTATTTAAAACATAATTGACAGATATAGAATTGTTCTCCCACACCACTTCCCCCTCTTTTTTTTAAACAAAGGAAAATATCCATAGTCCATTTTTTTGGGAATGTGGGCATAGTATTCCAGTCTACTTCCGGCTGGTTGGGAACCTAAAGAAAATTTAGAGTTATGATCAAGTCCTGACTGGAGTATCCTATGAGTCTTGATCATCTTAGGCAGCATCTTGAATCCATACTGGATGTAGAACTCTGACATCTGGGCCATCTGTTCCTGCTGGATATTTCTCAGGTAGTCTTCCTTGATCAAACCTGATTTTTCTTAACTCAGAATAAATCCACAGCCTCTCATTTCCTGTGGAAACAAAAGCAAAATCTCTTCTCCAAAGTAACATACCTTTTGACTTCAATTTTGAAGTCAAGGTAATTTCAAAATACCTATCTAGGATTAATTCAGCAGCATTTATAGGCAAATATCTTTTAGCAGCTGTTGCTCCTTCTTCAGCATTCAAACAATTCAAAGAGAGCATAATAACATACAGTATCAAGATTCTCTGTGTTTTCCATCTTTATGTGGCTTTAAACCCTATTTTATTTTTAATATTTGGTTTTTTGAGACAGGGTTTCTGTGTATCTTTGCCCTGGAACTCACTCTGTAGACCAGGCTGTCCTTGAACTCACAGATATCCACTTGCCTCTGCTTCCCAAGTGTTGGGATTAAAGGTGTGTGCTACCACACCTTGAACTCACAGAGATCTGTCTGCCTCTGCCTTCCAGGCATTGGGATTAAGGGTGTGTACTGCCACATCCAACTACTCTCTTCTTTTTTATTTTAAGGAATTTAACCTTTATCCTGCATATATTTTTAACACATAGTAAACCATTTAGAGGTTTTCTTTGACTTTGAATCTTTCTTTTACTGTATATTTCTCTTTTTCTGACCACATGAGTCTTTAATTTGCTAAGCAATATGGAGAGGATTAAAGCCGTGGCTTTGACACCTAGATCCAGCCCATTTCTTAGCTTTCTGAGACTCCAACTTCATGGCCAAGGGGCCGGAGCTGTGTTTATTGCCACAACTATATGGCATTTCAAGGTCCTTGCAGGAAAGCAAGCTGCAACAGTGTGTCCACAAACAACACTCAAATGGTCTCTCTGTAGCTGGACCTCCTGCCTCAAAGTGTCAGAGATTGCACTGGCAGGGCAGCCCAGAAATCTGGCATTTTAAAATAACACAGCTTTTTTCTTGCTATGGCTGAAAACTGAAAAGCATGCAATCAGCTTTTATCAACACTATGTAAGTGTTTTGTGGAAGAACCTCTTAAAAGAGCTGCAACGTTTTGCAGCTAAAGCTGAGTCAGGAAGCCTCTCTTAACTGAGAGTGCTTGCTTGCCTCTAAAAAGCAGAGCAGACCTGAGAAATTGCTGCTACCAAGAAGCCATGCTTTACTCTATTCTTTTCTTCCAAGAATTACTTCCCAAGCTTTGTCAGGCTTTATGTGGATGCAGTTGTCCATGTGGTGCCATTCTGTAACATATATAATATGCATGTGTATAAAGCATGGTATAATAAATTCTACATGTGCCATTATTTAACCTCAGCAAACCCATTTTTAAATAAACTGGTATCAAGGCTTCTTTCTCAAATAATATTGCTCCAGGTTCCAAGCATTTTTCTACAATCACCTTGGATGTCCTTCATGGAGCCCTTGTAGATACCAAAATCCTCAGGTGCTCACATCTTTCCATAACATGGAATAGTATTTGCATATCATACTAGCCTATCTAGATATAATAGACATGGTTATATGTGGGTTAGATTTTATTTCTGCTTCATTCCATAAGGTAGGAAGTGTTACTATTAAAATCTCCAGGCATTTTCAAGTGACTTAGGTGTTTTCTATGAATGCTAAAAGCAGTTTCTTGGATCTTTAAGGAACAAGCATTTCCTCATTCTCTGTTAGGGCTCTTCATCTGCTTCTAGCCATGTAGTGTGCCTTGCATGGCACATTATTTTTAGGAAAGTCTATTTTATAATAGAATGTTTCTCGTGTGCCTACCTAAATGTGTCAGTGTTTCCTTTTCCAGACTCATCTTATGTGTGCTATTTCTTTTCCCCTATCTTCTATAAGGTAGAAACAGATTCTTAGAATGCTGGTAGCAGACTCATGCCAATCAACAGGCTAGCTTTGATAAGCAAAAATTTCAGAACTGTGTTCCAATGATGGAAGTGATTGATAGAGGGGTGAATTGAATGCAGTGCTCCCCCAATAACCCCATGTCTTCTTATTTTCTTAGTGGCCAAATAAAAACATTACATGGAATTCACTCCTACCTTTGAGCTGATGCAGATTTTCCAAAGCAAAGTTTACTAAAGTGTCCTCAGGTGTTATTTATAATTCATTGCTAAGTCAAGCTGTGTTTTCCCCAGGTTGAACATTTCCTTTTCTCTATGGAGCTAACAGCTAAGCTTGCCATCCCCTTCCTGCCTTCTAGGCTACTGATTAGGATCCGGGTCTTGCAATAATAATAAACAGCACTGTGTGTGTGTGTTCTTTAAACTGGTTCCGATTTTTGTTTCAATGGTTTTAAATAGTGTCACAAGAAAAATTGTGATGACGTACTCAAAATTCAGTTGATCACATAGCTTTTTTTTCTGGGAAAGTTTTCGACATTTTGTAAGATGCTGGTTCTGAAAGAGGATGTAACTCAAACAGAATCTAAAACCCACTGTTATACTGGCTCATAGAAAGAGGGGGAGAGAGAGGAAGAGAAAGAAAGAAAGACAAAAAGAAGGAAGAGAAAAGAAGATAGGGAAGGAAGGAAGAAAAGGAAAGAAGAAAAAGAAAGATTCACTGCTTATGTAAATATAAATCAGTATAGTCATTAAGGCAGTCTGCATGGAAGTCCTTCACAAACAAAAACTGGAATGTACCTTACCATACAACTACACTGTAACCCCTAAAAACCTTACAGTGCAGACTCAGTCAGCGAACAACACACCATTTACACACCTGGACAATGTAACACAAGAGGCAAAACTATGCACTTTAATCCAGACATTGCCAAGAGCCTGATGAAAATGAACCAACTTGGGCCACTCACTTTGGTTAGAAGAACAACAGCATCTGGGTCATCCTTAAAGTGTCCATCTTAAAATAGATGGCAGCAGAACCCCTGCCGTAAAGTCATTCATCATTTCTGCATAAGCTAGTTTCATTTTCTCCTCCAAATTTCTTCCCTCCTATCATCACACTGTGTTTCCTCAGGCATGGGGAAATGCCTTGCTGTCTTCCAGTGAACACCCATCAAAATGGTTGTAGGTCATTTCCCTTTGTCAAATGTCTCTGGAAATAAGCTTCATCTGCTCAGTCAAGAATTTGAATCTGCAAACAATTCCTTTGCTTGTTGGACATGGAAAAGGATGACGTAGGATTTTTAATAAAAGGGATTTAAGCCAAATATGTAGCTGTTTCTTTAATAATATTTGAAAACATACTAATTGTACCCCAAAAGCATATTTTTAAGGAGAGATTTTTTTTATTTTTATTGAGCTCTACATTTTTCTCTGCTCCCCTCTCTACCTCTCCCCTCCCCTTCAACCCTCTCCCAAGGTCCCCATGCTCCCAATTTACTCAGGCGATTTTGTCTTTTTCTACTTCTCAGGTAATCTCTCTTAGGGTCCTCATTGTTGTTTAGGTTCTCTGGGATTGTGATTTGCAGGCTGGTTTTCTTTGCTTTATGTTTAAAAATCACTTATGAGTGAGTACATATGATAATTGTCTTTCTGGGTCTGGGTTACCTCACTCAAAATGATGTTTTCTAGCTCAATCCATTTGCCTGCAAAAATTCAAGATGTCATTATTTTTTTTCTGCTGTGTAGTACTTCATTGTGTAAATGTACCACATTTTCTTATCCATTCTTCGGTTGAAGGGCATTTAGGTTGTTTCCAATTTCTGGCTATGACAAACAATGCTGCTATGAATATATTTGAGCACATGTCTTTGTGGCACGATTGAGCATCCTTTGGATATATACCCAAAAGTAGTATTGCTGGGTCTTGAGGAAGGTTATTTCCTAATTTTCTGAGAAATCACCACACTGACATCCAAAGGGATTGTACCAGTTTGCATTCCCACCAGCAATTCAGAAGTGTTCCCTTTACCCCACAACCTCTCCAGTATAAGTTGTTATCAGTGTTTTTGATCTTGGCCATTCTTACATGTGTAAGATGGAATCTCAGAGTTGTTTTGATTTGCATTTCTCTGATGACTAAGGATGTTGAACAGTTCTTTAAGTGTCTTTCATCCATTTGAGATTTATCTGTTGAGAGTTCTCTGTTTAGGTCTGTACTCCAATTTTTATTGGATTATTTATTCTTTTAATGACCAGTTTCTTGAGTTCTTTGTATATTTTGGAGATCAGACATCTGTCTGATGTGGGGTTAGTGAAGATCTTTTCCCATTCTGTAGGCTGTCGTTTTGTCTTGTTAACTGTGTCCTTTGCCCCCAAACCATATTATAATATGGTTATTTAGAAAATACAATATGCCTAAGATGAAATAAAGCACGCACAGTAACTAAATGCTAAGTGGAAATTGTGATGACAGTGTGCTATGGAATAATCCTTCTGTACACTGTGAATATATATTACTTTCATTAGTTAATAAAGAAACTGATTGGCCTATAGCAAGGCAGGATAAAGTTAGGTGGGACAATTGAACTGAGGATACTGAAATGAAGAACAGTGGAGTAAGAGAGTCACCAGTAGACACAGAGAGAGCAAGATAGGCATGCCATACTGGGAAAAGATACCAAGCCACATGGCAAAACATAGATAAGAAATATGGGTTACTTTAAGTGTAAGAGTTAGCTAGTAACAAACTGGAGCTATTGAGCAAGCATTTATATTAAGTCTCCGAGTCAGTAATTTGGGAAGTGACTGCCAGTTATTTGGGAACAGGTGGTTGGGACAGGAAACATCTGTCTATAACACTGGGTCAGTTTTAATCCCCACTAAAGATGTTGGAAACCTGAGACCTTTTTGACCAAATATTGATGTGCCTTGGTGATTTTAGTGATAAACAACAAATATAATTCTATTCCTCCTCTCTTTCTCTCTCCCCCCTCTGTCTCTTTCTCTCCATATAAATAAATGAAAGATGACATACATAATATATAAGCATCTTTTATTTATCTATGAATGTACATCAATACAATGTAGAGGTGTAACAAGATTATAAAATCAAAACTGATCACACTTGTGAGACGATAATTAAGTTTCTGTCTGAAAATGCAAAGAATCTCAACTGAAAATGTATTGAACAGAATCCTCTAGCTAGAATGTATTCATATTGTACTGTTCCAGTGATTTAACTGCTTGTGGTAACTTTATAAATCTTTCATTTTGTATTGATAAATGATTCAGATACATAAGATATATAACATGGTGTTTCTAGACAAGTAAACGCTGAATAATGGTTTAAAAAATCAAGATAATTAACAAATTCATCATTTAACAGTTGCGTGCGTGTGTGTGTGTGTGTGTGTGTGTGTATGAATAGGAACAGTAGTACATAGGTGAAATAAAGATGGAGAGGAGGAATCATGGGAGTATAACGAGTCAAACAGGGAGAGGAATTAGAGAATGGGAGAATGAGTTAAGTGGAGGCAGGATGAATCAAAACAAAGTTGGTATATGAAAGCCTACTGTCTGGTAGTCCAATTTAGAACATATAAAAAAAGGAAGATACTCCAAAAGACTAGACAAAACCTGTCAGAGCAGAGTAATGGATCACAAAAAATAAACATCAAAATTCTGTGCAAGAAGTGATATATTTCTTTATGAACTATTGACTATGGATGCCCCAAAGACACACATGCCCCATTTTAAACTAGTGTGATGGGTAACTAAGACCTTCTTGTTAAAGACACTACAAACCTTGAACTCAAGGTATAGAGAAATCAAGCTATAACTGAGCTCAAAGCTTCCTCCCTACTGGTTAGCTTTAATAGAGTATATGGTATGATGCAAGTTAGGGGGAGTGGAAATAAAAGTATGGTCTTATCAAGATGTGAACTCTATAAAATGTAACACAAATGTGCCAGGCAAGATATGCCTGTTGGTGCTAGAGTGTCACAACTATTACAGGGTAGTCAACTGCTCCCTTATTGGAGCTGAGTCTTGTTCTGCAAGAGGGAATCATATTGAGCACCATAAATTCAGCCCTAAACCCATTACTAAAGAGGTCTTACACCTTAGGGAGGAAGATAACACTACTGATTAACTGAAGTGACATTACATCAGACTACCTTCTTACATCTTTGTTTAGACCCACAGACAAGATCTGCTCTTCTTTAATCAGAGCTTTAACCTCTCTTGCCCTATTCCCTTCATCAAGTGAACAGAAGTGAGTGAAGAGATCCATGGCTGCACTAGATGCTGCAAAAACGACAGCTGAGGCTTGGCTCTAAACAAGACATTACACCATCCCTTTAAGACTAGGAGGAACATCATGAAAATGGGAGCAGAAATAACATAAGGCTGAAGATTTTGAAGAGTGTTGCAAAACTGCCATCTTTTCAGCAGCACCCAGCAATGACAATCATGAACTCAGATCAGCTGTGCCTACTGGCTGTGGGCCCACAAAACTTTGATTCTCATAATGTTCAGCTGTGGACAGGGAAGGAACCAACAGGTCATTACCACTTACTGCTAATTTGTTGAGAACTAACAGATTCCAGGAGATGAGAACACATAGTATCCAGTGGCATACTCACTGGTGAACACATCTCTCTGCTGAATAGTTCTAAATCCAGACCACATGTCTGACCCTGTGGGTTAACTAAAAATAAAGGACCCCTAAGTGCTATGAGCTACAAAACAAAACGAAAAGTAGTGAATATGGGAAAGTGATGTGGGAGTCCCCTCTGTATGTTGCTTTTCTTGGTTAATGAATAAAGAAACTGCCTTGGCCAGTTGATATGCAGAACTTAGGTAGGCGGGGAAGACAGAACTGAATGCTGGGAGAAGGAAAGAGTCAGAGAGACGCCATGGATTCACCGGAGACAGACGCTGGAAATTTTATCCCGTAAGCCACTGCCATGTGGTGATACACAGATTAATATAAATGGATTAAATTAAGATGTAAAAATTATCCAATAAGAAACTAAAACTAATGGGCTAAAATTGATTTAATTAATACAGTTTCTGTGTGATGATTTTGAGTGTAAGCTAGCTGGGAGGCCGGGAAGAACAAGCAGCCCTCCTGCAACAGGAAAGAGATTCATAAAAATGGAAGAGGCCTGGAAAGTTTGGGAGGGAAATAAGAGAGGATGAAATGGTAAGAGTAACCAGAATGCATTGTATATATATACTACAATATCACAGAACAAGATTTATTAATTATAAACAAGAACATTAGGATCTGCTTGCTCAGAAATTTTCCAATTTGAAATATGTTATTTTTAGACAGAGTTAGCATTTTACATGTAAAAAGCGTATGGTTTTGTATTGCTGAGTTTTTGTTGCTATGATAAAATGCTGCAACCAAATACTACTTATGGAAGGAAAATTTATCTAGGCTTATGATTTCAGAGGGTTAGCTTCCATAAATGTGTGCAGGGAGGTATGCAGCAAATGGTGGGTGTGGTGGGAGGAACAGGAAGTTAAGAGATCACATCTGTAACGGTAACCAGGAAGTGGAGAGAGTAAGCTGGAAGGAGGGTAAAGCTATGAATTCTTAAAGCCTCCCCTGAGTGATGTATTTCCTCCAGCAAGGCTAAGTCACTTCCCCAAACAGCACCAACAACTGGACATTAAGTGTTCAATTACCTGAGCCTACTGGAGACATTTCTCATCCAGATCACCACAGCCTCATTCATCTCACAATCAAAGGTATCTTTTACCTAATCTGTCCTCTCACCACTCCAAGCTTCTAGGAACACCCATTCTTGCCACGCCAGCACGGCAACTGTAGTTCTTCTGAGTGAGGGACGTCGGGATTAACACACTACACAACTTCAGGTTCTGCAGACAAGCCTTTATTCCACTTTCCCCTCAGCAGGGGAGGCTGAGCCAGCAAAAGCAAGAAGCTCATCACCGCAGGGGTAAACATCCTTAGAAACATTGCTGAAAACAACAGATTGTTCCTCTTTTTGTTCCTGTTTTCAACCAACCACAAGAGTGCAAAACAGATCAAGTGGGGGTGCGAAGGCCTGTCCTCAAGGGACCCAACACATTCTATTCCATGTTCAACTATTTTTAACTTCCCAAAAGAGAGATACCATGAAATATTTGTCTTCCTGTGTAGCACAATGCCTGCTCTATGTGCTTTGCATTACAGTACAGTTCACAAGTCAAGCAAGGGGCTGGAGATTGAAACACACATACACAGAGACATGGATGCCAAGAATGCCCTCTTTATTGTGTTCCAGGGCAGCTTATATTCCCTGACCAATGGCCATGCCCTCTCTCTTGGGCTCCTTCAGCTGCAAGTTCACCAGAAAACACTTCCCTGCCATCAGGGAGGGTCTCATGCTCAGAGCAGCTGCAAACAAGTTGTAGGAAAACAAGTTGTTTACTCTGGCAGGCAGGGGGTGACAGGAAATTCAGGGTCTGAGGGTCCACAGTCCCCAACATCTCCCCCTTTTCTATATAATTAGACCAGGGTTCTGAACTGGCATGGACGTAGGACAAATATAATAGCAATATGTTGGAAAATGCCCTAGTGAACATAGTCACTGTACAAGATAGCTACAGCAGCCATACCGCTAATGGCAATTCTGGATGCCATGAAGGAGACCGCAGCAGTGACAATAGCGGCCAATACAGCTGTGGTGAGAAGTCTCAGCTGGGATGGTTCAGCAGTCGTCCTCGAACATCAGATCCTCCTGCCTCTGCCTCCTTCAGCAAATCCTACCGGTGTGTGCCACCACAACCAGCCAGGGCAGCTCCACCAGGCCAGGCACCAACTGGGCCAGGGCGATGTGCCTCTTGCTGCCACTGGGAGCCAGGGCAGCAGGCCAGCTGGGGGGACCTTCTGTGGCTACCGTGCCTTGATACTTCCCGTGGGTCCTGCAGGAAAGCTGGCGGCTAGTGCAGCAAACTCTTTGGGGCGTCACTGCCTGCAGCATCCCCCTCGGCCCCACAACCTCCAGTAAACAATCATTTAGGGAATTTGGACATCGTTCTCTCTAAACTACTTCCTGATGTTTATTGAGCAAAGTATTTTCTTTTGAGGGTTTTACAGAGACCTTTCAGGAGGTCTTGGCTCATCAAACCACATTAGTCTAGAATGAATCCACAGCTTCTCACCCTCTGTGGAAACAAAAACAGAACCTCTTTTCCAAGGCAACAAATCCTTGGACCCATATTTTAAAGCCAAGATACCATTCTTAGTAGTCCCCAGAATCAAATGTCTCCAGATTCTTTATGAACATTCCATCTTTTCGAGGCTTCAATTCACCCTCCCGCCTCCTCTTTATTACTTTCCTACTGGCCAGTCTTCTGGAGGGCATCCCTCAGAGAATCCCTAGTTCCCCATCTCAGCTGTGCCTCCTGTGGTGCCTGCACCACCTGGAACCGATATTTGGCAAGAGTCTGGGGATGAAAAAACACATACCCATCTTTAATTCACCCTTACCATTCCCAAGGGCTATCTCTCAGGGATCCCTAGATTCCAATCTTGCTGGGGCCCTCCATTTGTAGCATCCTGCCTGTACACCATGGGATGGTATGGTTCACAAATCGGGCAAGGGGCTGGAGATTGAAACACACACACACACAGAGACACAGGTTCCAAGAATGCCCTCTTTATTGTGTTCCAGGGCAGCTTATATTCCCTGACCAATGGTCACACCACACCCTAGATCTCGGAATCCTTCAGCTGCAAGCCCACCAGAAACCACTCCCCTGCCATCAGGGAGGGTCTTGTGCTCAGATCAGCTGCAAAACAAGTTGTAGGAAAACAAGTTGCTTACTCCGGCAGGCAGGGGGTCACAGGAAATTTAGGGTCTGAGGGTCCACAGTTCCCTGTGTCTATATTTTTTTCCTTTGGCATCAGGTCATTACAAGTGGCAGGACATCCTGTTTGTAAAGGACAAATAATATTACAATATATATAAAATTGATGGGTTTTAATTCATTTATTCTCTCATGGGCAGAGGCTCTTTCATATGCTGGCTGTTAGCACACAGTAAATTTTTAATTCCATGAAAACAATTTGACCTTCAAATGTTTGTTCACTTGAGAAAAATAATGTCTTTATCTTTCAGCCAATTGGAAATATGACTATAACATATTCTTTTTGTGATAGCCTAAGAAGTCATCTCTGAATAGTTTTCCCAATTTTTGATATTCTTAGTGCAAATAGGGTGGGCTTTTTTAACTTTAAAGAATTTAGATTTGATTTGACATTTTGAAGAATTTAGAAAGTGTTTAATGATCATGCATTGAATGTTATGGATAAAATAATTTCCTGGGATGTAAGTGAAAGGCTGGGTGAAACTTTCTAAATCATTTGAACTTGAAGCAAATTATTAGGTTTGGGCAGTTGAATTATTTAGTTAGTTAGAATTAGAAGTTAACATGTAATATGAAGGACCTGAGGTGGGAAGAGGAATACTTGAGGCTGGACTTTGTTTATATAAACTTTATTTTTATGAATTATGAAGTCCACATAAATGCCTGAACTAAGTTCTAACGATGATATTCTTTTCTTTCTTCTTGCTGATTCTCTTCTCAGAAACACTTCTATGGTCAGAGGAAGTTGTTTGTGTGTATGTGTGAATGTATGCAAATTCTACTGTGCAGGTTTGGAGGTGAAAGTGTGTGTGTCAGCTCTCTCCAGACACCAAACGCAAGTGATCAGGCTCAGCAGCAGCAACCACCTCTACATACTGAGCCTTCCTTTGGATCAGATAGCCGATTTTCATTACAGCGAGGTAAATGCGCACTTGCACAGACAGATGCTGGATTGATTTCTAAGTTTGTAGCTATCCAGTTCACATGTGCATTCCCAGAACAGAACTCGGGGCTCTTCTGTGTAACTAACTGTTTTCATATTGTAACGCTATTCTTCTAGGGGGAAATATAGCTTCAAATGCCACACAGTAGGTTCAACAGGCAAATGCAGAAGACAAGGAGGGATTAGCTTGCTTTCAGCTCCCTCACACCCATCCTCCCACTCCCACACCAGAGTCTCGCTGGGGCTACATTATGCAGATATTTATCTCTAAATCACACAACCTCATTTCTCTGTAGCTTCATATTTTCCTTAACTGTGCTGTAATTCCAGCACAAACAGAAAAAAGGAAGAAAATAAAAGCCAGAATCATCATCAAATAAAACCCACAAAAGGTTCTGTTTAACTCCCCCCCCTCCACCTCCCATCAAATGAATTCCTTGGAAGTTAGATCATGATTAATAATGCTACTTTTTGGTAAAATCATTCTTATAATTTCACATAAATTCGAGTAAAAGAGACAGAAGAATGAACACCTTCCAAGGCCTTTTGCTCAGTGTTTCCTGATATAATCCTAATAAAGAACAGACCTTCATTGTGTAACCCGTGTATGTGAAGCACAAAGAAAACCCCTAAGTGGCTGACCTCACTCTGCAGTGACCTCAGGTCTACTTCGATTGTCCGGCAACACTTCCTTCCCAGCCTCTATCAACTGCACTTTGCACTTCCCTGCCCACAGAATCCTTGGGATCAGTTTTTGCTTCTATTTTTTCTCCAATTTTTAGTAGACTCGTTACCCAAATGTAACCACAACAAAACATTTTCTGAGGTCTGCTGAAGCAGATCACCTTCTTGAGCTGAGGAAACAATCAGGAAACGTACTCCAAGCCACGGCCCCCAAATCATGTCCTCAGCCGATGTCCTTGAGCAGGCCGAAAGCAGGACATCATGATGATTGCAGGCACCACCTAAAGATCAGTTCTGATTTGGGAAATCTATGTAATATAAACTTTCCTACAGCTTCTTCTAGCACTCTATGTATTCAACCTGCATATGTTTACATTCTGTAACAAATACACACTCAGGGGAGGGAGGGCAAGGGCTGCACTCTGTCACAATGGCTATTACTGAGATAGAACAACAACAAAACAAGCAGAACAGTTGCCAGCATAGGACACTTTCTTCCTCATAGAGGATCTGTGATAATGTGGTTCACTGAACAGTGTAAGTATACTATATGCACTTTGGAAAATACTTAAAGATTTACAGTAGGGAAATAAGTACATTGGAGAGTTTAATAGAGCTCCTAGTGGTTTGAACTAAATTATTTAAGGAAACATAATTCACAGTCTCCTTTTCCTTCAAGGATAATCAGATTAACAGTGCCAGGCATGCATTTCTTCCTATGGAGCAGCCTCAAATGCAATCAGAAAGTGGTTGGTTATTGCCATAATTATTGTGCCACTATTTCTCTAGTGAGCACATCCTTGCCGGGTCCAGTGCTGGGTTAAAACACTTCCAGTAGCTTGTGTAGCACTTTCCCAGCACCATGGGAGCAAGTCAGCAGATATAGTTTCCTTGTCAGTTGGAACTGATTTCTCTTCAGCAATAGTGCTTGCCGTAAGTTATGGTGGGTGCACAGGAGCAATGTTGATAACCTGTGTTGATTTGATTCCCTGGGCCCTCACTGACCAATAATTTGTACAGAAGTAATCTGTGCCTGGGACTGAGATCTTATTTTCAATAACCCATTTCTCCTGGGAACAGCATTGTTCACCCTTCCAGGGGACTGCTACATAAATTCCCCTTTTAAAAATTATATTGTAATTGGCTTACAAGCTAGTGGATTTTGATAAGTCTTCTTAATACACCCTTAGCTTTAGTTAACATTTTCTATATGTGTAGATATTTATCTCTTACCATGTACAAAATTTTGATTCAAATCAGATTAAACACTTAGATAGAAGACCTGAAACTCTGGATTCACTAAAGGAAGAATAAGGCAAATACTTCATGACATTGAAATAGACAAAGCTGTTTCTGTATAAGACTTCAAAGATACCAAAAGCAAAACAGAATCATATCAGTTTTCAAAAATCCAAAAGTGATATAGTGAACATAGTAAAGAAATAACCTGTAGAATGGGAGACAATATATTTTTAAATCTGCATTCTTATATTTTACTGGTACAGATTTGTTCAATAATAGATACATATTTACATGTCTGTAGAGACGAGATTTGCTTCTTTTATCCCAAGACAGAATTGTAAAATTATTCTTTATTTCATACTTTAGATATTATATTAATTTTTTACCACTGTAACAAAACATTCAAGTCAGGAAACTTAAAGAGAAAAGAGGTTTATTTAATTCAGTTTGAGAGATTGGCAGAAGCAAGAAGCTATGACTCCACATAGGAGAGTAGAATGAAAGAGAGCTTGTGGGGAAAGTTAACTTTTTGGTTGCTTTGGCTTTCTTTCAGATAGACTAGTAGCCCTGACTAGGCTGGGGCTTGTTATGTTACCAGGCTGGCTTCAAACTCATAGAGATCTGCTTGCCTGTGCTCACACCTTTCTGGGACAAGAGCCATGTTCCATGGTTCCTGAGGCCCCATTCATCCCTGCTTCAACTAGCTAGCACAGGGTACTGGAGAGCTGACGCGATATCGCATGGAACCTTTGGGAACAGGTAGAACATAGCTGATACCCCCTTTTAAGTCAGTAGCTAGAGATCTACCTTATCCCTACAATTTGTGCAAGGTTACAAATGCACAGATCATTTAATATAAGCCATATCCCAGGAAAGACATTTTAGTGGTGGTCATTCTCAACTCTTGCTTTCTGTTTGCCTCGCCATGCCTTTTGCTCTCATTCCTCTTTCTACTTCCCATGTTGTAAATACAGTGCATTCACACATATCACATATGCTTTCCATCATTCATTCCACAGAAAGGAGACTATGAAGTGTTCTCTCTAGGTTATTTCTACCATTCAACACAGTTCGGAGCACTCTCTCCCCATTCATACATTGATGTTCTTGAAAAAGAGCTAGTTCTTCTTGGAAGTTCTGGTAGAATTCTGCATTAAAACCATTCAGCCCTGGATCTTTTTTTTTGGGGGGGGGGTTGGGAGGTTTTTGTTGACAGCTTCTATTTCCTCATGACTTATAGGTCTATTTAAATTGCTCACCTGTTCTTGATTTAATTTTGTATATGGTGTCTATCTTAAAAATTGTCCATTTCTTTTACATTTTCCAATTTTGTGGTGTACAGGCTTTTGTAGTAAGACCTAATGATTTTCTGAATTTCCTCAGTGTCTGTTGTTATGTCCCTGTTTTCATTTCTGATTTTGTTAATTTGGGTGTTCTCTTTCTGCCTTTAATTAGTTTGGATAAGAGTTTGTCAATCTTATTGATTTTCTCAAAGAACCAGCTCTTTGTTTCATTGATTCTTTGTATAGTTTTCTGTGTTTCTATTTTGTTGATTTCAGTCCTCAGTTTGATTATTTCTAGTCTTCTATTCCTCCTGGGTGAGTCTGCTTCTTTTTTCTAGAGCTTTCAGGTGTGCTGTTAAGTTGCTAATGTGAGCTTTCTTCATTTTCTTTACGTGGGCACTTAGTGCTATGAACGTTCTTCTTAGCACTGCTTTCATAGTGTCCCATAGGTTTGGATATGTTGTGCCTTCATTTTCGTTGAATTCAAGGAAGACTTTGATTTCTTTCTTTATTTCTTCCTTGACCCAGGGGTGGTTCAGTAGATGACTGTTTAGTTTCCATGAGTTTGTAGGCTTTATGGGGGTAGTACTGTTGTTAAATTCTAACTTTACTCCATGGTGATCCGATAAGACACAGGTGGTTATTCCAACTTTTTTTGTGTCTGTGGATGTTTGCTTTGTTACTGAGTATGTGTTCAATTTTAGAGAAGGTTCCATGAGGTGCTGAGAAGGTATATTCTTTTCTGTTTGGGTGGAATGTTCTATAGATGTCTGGTAAGTCCATTTGATTCATTGCATCTGTTAGTTCTCTTATTTCTCTGTTAAGTATCTGTCTGGTTGACCTGTCCACTGGCGAGAGAGGAGTGTTGAAATCTCCTACCATTACTGTGTGGGGTTTGATGTGCGATTTAAGTTTTAGTATTGTGGGTGCTCTTATATTAGGGGCATAGATATTCAGGATTGAGACTTCATCTTGATGAATTGTTCCTGTTATGAGTATAAAATGTCCTTCTCCATCTCTTCTGAATGATTTTAGATTGAAATCAATTTTGTTAGATATTAGGATAGCCACACCCACTTGTTTCTTAGGTCCATCTGATTGGAAAACCTTTCCCCAACTCTTTACTCTGAGGCAGTGTCTGTCTTTGAGGTTGAGGTGTGTTTCTTGTAAACAGCAGAATGCTGGATCCTGTTTTTGTATCCATTCTCTTATCCTGTGCCTTTATCTATTGATATTAAGCGATATTAATGACCAGTGGTTGTTAACTCCGGTTATTTCTTGGTGGTAGTGTTTGTGTGTTTCCCTTCTTTGTGTTGTGTTGGTGGAGGGATATCAGATGTCTGTGTTATTGTGTGTGTTGTTAGCTTCCTTGGGTTGAGGTTTTCCTTCTAGTACTTTCTGTAAGGCTGGGTTTGTGGATACGTATTGTTTAAATCTGTTTTTGTTATGGAATATCTTGTTTTCTCCATCAATGGTGAAAGCTTTGCTGGGTATAGTAGTCTGGGCTTGCATCCATGATCTATCCAAGACCTTTTGGCTTTCCTGGTTTCCAGTGAGAAGTCAGGTGTAATTCTGATAGGTTTACCTTTATATGTCATTTGACAGTTTTCCTTTGCAGCTCTTAATATTCTTTCTTTATTCTGTATGTTTTGTGTTTTGATTGTTATACGGCGAGGGAATTTTTTTGATCCAGTCTATTTGGTGTTCTGTAAGCTTCTTGTACCTTCATAGGGTTATCCTTCTTTAGGTTGGGAAAGTTTTCTTCTATAATTTTTGTTGAATTTATTTTCTGTGCCTTTGAGCTGTAATTCTTCCCTTTCTTCTACCCCTATTATTCTTAGGTTTGGTCTTTTCATGGATTCCAACAGTTATACCCAATCTTCCAAGGCAAAACTAGAGGCTGGCAATAAATGCCTGTTAAGGAAGCATTCAAAAGTGAGTATGGCTCTTGAACTGCAACATCCAAGCTTTCCATAGCTGCAAAGTTCAAATCGGCCAAGAAGCCTGCAAAATCTTAATTTTATTTTCAGGAAATTTAAGTTCACAATACATACTCAGGATTGTAGATAGAAGGTAATTTACACACACAGCATATTGCCTCCAGTGAATATCTTAAATTTAATACGGTAATATTGATACAAGCTTATTTCTCCTAAATTTATCAAAAGCAAATGATCACAAAAGTGAAAGCACTTTTCTCTATTTTACTAAATTATTTAAAACCATCATAGTGCCACCAATGATAATCAAAGCTATAGGATGGGGAGAAAAGAAAGAGAGAGCAGGCGGAACCTGAGTTGGTATATCTATGAGCTCATGATTGCCACTTGAAACACGTGAGAAAAGAGCCTTATAGACACTATGTTTGCCACTGTGAGCAAATAGAGATGGCGTCTTTTTTTTGTGTGTGTGTGTAGTGTTTGATGTACTTTTCTTCCCATGTTTGACAATACCAAAAGACATTCACTTAGGATTTAAAATACTCAGGGCTGTACTTTCAGTGACAATAAATGCATGGAAGCCAATTATATTTTCACAGCTCATGTTCATAGTTCAAGTAAGATTCTGAAGCAGAGCTAGAATTTGGAAATAGTTCAAGGGATACGTTTAATTTAAATATTGGGTTTAAATTGTAAGTATTTGTAGGAATGCATGAATAAAATTACTTCCCAGAGATGGGGAATGGCTTTGAGGCCAGCCATTCAGTTGTTTTGGTTTCAGACAGTAATCAGAGCTGGTTATGGTCACTGCTAGTTTGATAAATGACTTTCCCATCATATTCTCACTTTGTGGGTTTGGGTCAGACACCATATTGTGATTTGGCTGTCATGGAGGCTGGTGCTTTACTGTATTTTTAGAATATTTAGCTTATTTAGAAAGTTTACATAATTCTGGTCACAGTGACTAAGGTGACTAGGGTTAAAATAAGACTGAATTTGACAAAACAAACTCTTCCAGCATTAGGGCAGGATGATACTCCCTTGTGTGTCAAAGTTGTACACATGGGTGCTTAAGGTTGTAAACAAATGTGCCCATGAAGAGGGGAAAGCACTGTCTCTGCTATTTGTAGGAATGTTGTATTCCTAAAAGACAAGTGAAAAAGACATATAGTTGATGTCGTGAAGAATTTCATGTATTTTGCAACGTCTGAGGAATCAATAGCACCACCTGCAGCTCGCAGTGGAGGATGCTGGTGTGGCGGTGTAGCACCTTGCTAGAAACACTGAATATGGGAGTAGAGGAAGGGATTATAGTGCAGGTCTGAACTGGTGGTAAGTGAAAGGGGTAATAGATGTTCTTTCTGTAGTTCACACAGCTCTGTAGTTATATCCTACATCAAATGTGCTGACAGAAGTGTCTTGTGGCCATTAAAATAATCCTCATAACTATAAAAGTATAAAGTGCACAGCTACCACCTAAAATACACATATATGTACATTACATATGTATATTTCTTCCCTTTTAAGTACAGGAAAAATTATTTTGGAGTTTTAAGGAGCTAAAGAGATGGCACAGCACATGAAATTGCATACTGCTCTTATAGAAGCCCCAACTTTGATCCTCGGCGTCCACATTAGGGGGCTCACAACCCATGTAATTCCAGATCTGGGGAATTCTTCTTGCCGCCATGGTCTCCTGCGCTTATGTGCACACAGCCGCACAATTCACATGATTAAAAATAAAATAAGTTTTTCTAAAAATAATTATGCTTGAAAATCTAGTGGAGATGGAACCAACTCTTCTGAACCTGGTTTTATGTTCAATTCTCTGTTCTCCATTATTACCTATTTACATAGCAAAATTACACCATCTTGTTCTCTGCAGCTTTATAATAAATTGTGATACTCATAGTATGAGGCATTTCAATATCACTATCCATTTCTCCACTTTTAATTTTTAGAAGTATATTAATTATTACTTTGTACTTCCATTTATATTCTCAAATCATCTTAAAAGCATCCACAATAAGTACTTGTTTTGACTCAGGTCTCCTGGGCAAGGACTCTGAATTGCATGATCATGTATATTTATTTCCTCACTGTCAAAAGGTGAGACAAGTGTCAGAAGAACTAAGAGCAGAATTGTCATGGGGCACAATTTCTAACTGGTCTTAATAATAAAAACCTAGAATCAGATATAGGGGTAAATGCTGAAAGACCAGAGAAGCAAAGCATCCAGCCAGTAGTTCTTACCTTTCCCAAATCCTAAGACCAAATGGGCAATCCTGAATCTAGGACTGAATGACTTGAGCTCCCATCTTCTCCCGCCTTAAATTCCTCTCTCTGCCCAGCCATATCCCTTCCTGTCTCTACCTCCCTGGTGCTGACATTAAAGGTGTCTGGCTCCCAAATCCTGGGATTAAAGGTGTGAGCCACCACTGCCCGGTTCTGATTCTCTTTTAGACTGGATGGATCTCGTGTAGCCCAGGGTGGTCTTGAACTCACAGAGATTCATCTGCCTGTGCCACTGCCTCCCGAGTGCTGGGATTAAAGGTGTGTGCCACAACTGCCTGGCCTTTATGGCTAACTAGTGGCTAGCGCTGCACTCTGATTGATCACTCAGGCAAGCTTTAGTTGTTAAAGCATAAACAAAACATCACCATAGTTGTGATATAGATGTGTCACGTCGGATAACATCCTGAGTGTGATATAGATGTGTCATGTGTGATATAGATGCTGAGTGTGATGTAGATGTGTCACGTCGGATAACATGCTGAGTGTTGGAGCATGAAGGGCACTTCAGTGTTGTCCTAAATTGAGCTTGAGGGACTAGGTGTTTTAACACCCACCTACAGTTAAATGTCAACTGTTTCTACCGGGGAACATAACATTGGGCAAAGAAGCTTGTACCAGCCAGAAACACTTGCTACAGAATCAATTGTAAACTGTCTGCAGTTAGCACTAAAGACAACTTGGAGAATGAGTGCTGAAGTGGGTGTCTTGGTTTGAGTTGCTACAGCAACAAAAAGACCATTGATAGGATGACTTCCAAACGAGAATTTATCTCACACTTCTGGAGATTTGAAATCTTAATACCAAGATATTGGCATATAGTATCTGGTGATGACTTTCTTCCTGAATTGTCAGTGACTGTCTTCATTAGTTTTTCAAGTGACAGAGTAGAGAGCAAAGAAAGTTCTTCTCTATCTTTTTATATAGGTGTGTTAGTCCCATCCGTAAAAGGTCCACATTCATGACCTCATTACTGATCCAGGTACACACTGCCTCATCCTGATACGTTGCATGTAAAGGTTTTATTGTGTAGATTTGGGAAGGACATAGCATTCAGTTCCTTGTGCTAGTTCTGAGTTGTTGCTGCTTTAGAACATCCCTCAAGACTTAAGCTCCATCAGGATTCAGTTCATTCTCTTCTGTGGGTAAACTTGCAATAAAAAATAAAACTAACTAAATATAATTAATTAAAGACCCACCTAATAATTTAAGTAATGAACTGTCAAAATTACTCAAGAATGTAACTGTAACTCATAATGTTTCCTTTCCAATACAGCATCTAGACTCTAGAGCCTTGTGGTATATACACAAGGTTCTAAGATTCTGATTACCATGGCATCTAGAACATGGTTCACAAAGTTGTTTTTTTCCTGTCTGTAAATTAGATAAGAGCATGTGAAGAGATGTCCCAGTAGGTCATCTATAGGCTAAACTTTTTTCTTTGCCCATAGAGTAGAATAGCATTCTTTGCTCATCCTGATGATGAGGCTTGGACTACATTATCCCTTTGCCTTGGCAGCAGCTTTTCTCTGTCACAAGGGTTCTTCTGGACAGTAGTCATAGCTTCAGTTCTATCAAGCTATTTTTCCAGTGGAAGGAAACTTTCCCTTTCTTTCACTTCAGCCATTCAACCTGCTTGGGTTCCATAAAATCCACTCTCCACTAAGTTGCTTACTGTTCTCTACATATATGCAAACTGCAGGCTCAAGAAAGGTTTCTGTTGCTGGGAAGTTGGCCATCTTGTAATAGCAGGAACTCGATCAGTGCTGCTGGCTCATAGCCACTATCCCTGCTTTCATGATGAATTCATTCTTGAGGTCATTATACTAGCGCTTAGTGAGCCAGTAGAGAGGATGGTTGAGGTCAACTGATTATGCAATTTAGTTTATCTTTTATTTAGCATTTTTTGTACCTTTCCCTGCTGGTATCAATGTTACTCTTCAGATTAAATGACCAAGTGAAGGTTATATGAAATATAAAAAATTTTAAACCCAAGTTTGAGAAGAGCAGCCTCTGCTTTGATTCAGTGAACCTTGTATTTATTCTGGGCAGGCTATTTTTATTACCTGACTCCAGTGTGCTCCAACTCTGTCCATTTGCTATTCTGACTCTGTATGTCAATGCCAGTTCAGTCTCTTTGCCTGATAGTCCTGTGTTTGGGTTTTCCACTTTCCCATTGACAAAAGGCTTAAAATCCTTTGCAGCAAATTATGAAAATGACTACTGTGTGCTGTGGTATTGTAGAATCTTTAATCTCATCTCTATTTATGCCCAATAAGTTTGGGTGATAAAACTGTCCATTTCTTGGACCATTATAGATATTATCACATTCTAGTAAACATTTTCTTTGCTGCGTGTGGCCACCACTCTAGATCACTACTTACTGTGATACATATACCCACCTAGATTTGTATAGCTAATGTAAGCTTGACTAAGTCTCTACTGTCTGGGATCATTCCCATTGATATTAGTGGGCCTTATTCTGTAATGATAACTCCAAGCTTAACAAGGAGAGATTGTCAGTGCTGCTAGTGCATATTTTATGAGAATCCATTATTCAGATAAAGTGGGTGAAATTGCTAAGCTTTTACCCAGATTTCCACAGTATATCCACTCTAGAATGCCTAATTCTCTAGACTTTTTGATCTCTTTCCCTTTGCCAGTCATGGAATTCTGGTATTTTTCTTCTTTATCATGATGCTTTGATTGTTCCAGGTATCCAAGAGCAGTTCTAGGAACATGTTGATTGATTCTTGGAGATTCCAAGATTAAATAGTAAGATGTCTTTTCAAATGAAAACAAACAAACTTTCCCTTATCTGAATTATGCGCTGAACCACTTGAACCAGGACCTTCAGAATCAAGTTCCAAGAACATTTATCCACATTCTGCCTATGTACATTTTGGCATTTTAGTGGAAATTAATTAACTCTGTTGACTAATGTAAGAAAAAATTAAATCCTTTTAATAACAACTTGTTTTTCTTATTTGTTTAGATTACTTGAATAATTAAATCAAAACTATATGTCACCTTGATGGAACAAGTTATGAAACCTTGGGCATGAGGGAGAATATATTCAGTATAAACTACACATGTATAAAATTATATGTTTATTAAAAAACTATTTGTATATAAAATATGCTTGCATAAAAATGCATGCATTTAAAAATAATTACTGACAAGGTCTCCTAATTATTTCTGGGCATTGTCAGATTTTAGCCACCAAAACCATTTGCTTTTAAACTGTCAAAGAGATTTGCTGACTTTTGTATTATTAATCCATCATTAAAATCTTAGAAAGAGTTATCTAATTCATTATGTATTACTATTTGTGTGTTATTAAGCATATATTCTCAATATTTGCTTTAATTACTAATAGTTTGCCTTTTACAAGAGCATAGTTGTGTCTTATTTTTTTTTGAAATTGATAGCACGATTGAATAAAGTTGTCTGGGTTTGATGTTTTCTTTGTGGGGATTCTTCTGTTGACCTTGAATCATCTTTACCAAGAAAAAATATGAATTCTACTGAATATTTTAAGAGAATGAATGACTAGTAGGTGAATCAGCACAGATACCAACATTGCTGTCTGTGAGAAAGAAAACGCTCCCTGAATGTCTGCAAACAGAGGCTGGAGAACAGAACGTTTGCTTCCATGGCAGAATTCCTGGCATCTCATTGGAAACCATATAGTAGCCTATGAGCAAGTAACACAAATATTTTATTTATACTTAAATCTGGAGCAAGGGCATTAAGAAGGAAACTTTCCTTAGTGGCAAAGTGTGTGATGTTAATCCTCTCTCAGATCAGTCTCCAATGATTTCGGACATGTTCATACATGCCTTTTTTTTTGCCTGCACTGTTCTCTCAATGCATCCTTCCAGATGATGTAATGCCAAAGCCAACCCATGCTCTTCATGCTGGAGCTCTGTCATCTCTCCTGCCACTGTTCTAGATTCAGATGGGATCTGCTATTCCACTTGTAAACAATATGACAGCTGTCACTCTTGTAACAAGATAAAAACAGAACACACTAAAATTCAACATTCTTATTAGATCTGTCACAGAGCAAATTGCCGTTCCAAACTCCGGTTCAAAAAGTGCAAAGGCTTGATAATCAGTCAAAGGCCAGGAACAGAAGTGGATGTTTGGTAAGAACTTGTAAAATTATAATTTTTGATTGCCAGAGGCTCTGTGTAGATAAGCCTGGAAGCTAAAAACCCAGGCTCCTGAAGGGGCACAGTGGTGCAAAGCTTTAATCTCACCTCTCAGAACTGAGGCTAGTCTAGTCTAGAGAAAAAGTAACGACCAAATTAAAAGCAAGCAAACAACACAATCTCAAGATAACTTGTGATAGGCTATGCCATACTACTTTTTGGAATATTGGGCTAGTGAAGTAGAAAAAACAATTAGCAATCACAGTGGAGTAAATGGCATGTATTTAGCATGACAAAAGCATACTGATTTTTAAATTTGGTAACTTTATTGTCTCTGATCAGATCATATTTTTCCTTTTTAATGAGTAGGATGTAGTTACCCTGCCCTGTGTCTTTGTGTTAGAGAAGGGAATTACGAAGAATTTTATTTTCTTGAAAGGTCCATCTTTATTTTATGTGTAAGGGTGTTTTATCTGCATGTATGTATATAAACCATAGGCATGCCTCGTGCCCAAGAAGACCAGAAGAGGGCATTGGATTCACTGGAACTGGAATTATAGATGTTTATGAGCCATCATGATGGTTCTGGGTATTGAAATTGAGTCCTCTGCAAGAGCAGCCAGTGCTCCTAGCTGGTGAGCAATCTCTTCATTTCCATCACAAAGAATTTTTTAAAATAAGATTCTAGCAACAAAGTTACAAATTAACAAATATAAGCTTCTGAAGAGATACATCTTTTTTTATTAAAAGACAATAAAGAAATATATAGGATATAGATGTATTGGAGTGTAAATAGTGGAGAGGGGTTGCCATTGTTAGCTCTACTATTCACAATCATTATTTCTTAGAAACTCACTTGGTCCTTTTTAGTTTACACATCATGAGACAGGGAGATATGGATAGTAACAGTTTCTACTGTACACATTTCTGGGTTATTAACAGTTCATCATGCAAGCATGCACTCTGTGTGTGTGTGTGTGTGTGTGTCTTCCTCCCTCCCTTCCTCCCTCCTCCCTCCCTCCCTCCCTGTCTCTATCTATCTATCTATCTATCTATCTATCTATCTATCTATCTATCTATCTATCTATCTATCTATCTATCTATCTATCTTACCCAATTATATAAAATGTCATAGCATGTACAAAAAAGTCAAAAGTAAATTTAAAATATTTTTTAAAAATATTTAAGGAGGACTCTCCAGGTTCTAGTTACAGCTGAGCAACTAACTTTAATGACTTGATCTAAATTGTCTTGAGAGGGAACTTTCTCAGGAGACACAGCTGGAAGGAACTGAAAGTTCGAATGGCAGGTGGGTGATGTGGGATGTCCTTCTGTATATGTGCTGCTTTATTGGTTGGTGAATCAAGTTTCTTCAGCCGATGACAGAACAGAATAAAGCCAGGTGGGAAATCAAAACAGAGATACAGGGAGAGAGTAGGCGGATTCAAGGAAAGATGCCATGTAATTGCTGAAGGAGAAAGATGCCAGGAAACCTTACCAGCAGGCCACAACCTCATGGCAATACATAGATTGATACATTAATGGGTTTCTTTAAGATATAAGAGTTCCAGGAATATGCCTAAGCTATTGGCCAAGTAGTGTTGCGATTAATATAGTTTCTGTGTGATTTTTGCATCTGAGCAGTCTGTAAACCAACGAGCAACCTCCATTTATGGGTGGGCAGGGGTAAGGGTCTGTAGTAGGAAACTCCAGGAGGAAAAAAAGAAAACCAAGTCATCAGTATGTGAAGGTTTGTGCCACCAAGCCTGGCAACCTGAGTTTGATCCCTGGAATCCACATAGTGGAAGGAGAGAATCAATTATTAAAGATTGTCCTCTGAACTCTGAAACACCCCCAGGAAACACACACACACACACACAAAATTTACTAATTAATTAATTAATTATAATGTAATGAGTATTTTTGAAGGGCTGAAAAGATTGCTCGGTTCCTTAGAGCTCTGGTTTCTCTTTCAAAAGAGCCAAGTTTGAGTCTCATCACCCATGTGGTAGCTCACAGTCATTTGTAGCTCCAGATCCAGGGGATCCAATGCTACCTGCTGGCTTCCTTAGGCCCTTTGTACATATGGTAAACAGAAGACATGCAGGCGAAACACCTATACCCATAAAATAAAATTAAAATTCTAAAAAACTTAAAGATAAAAGCCATTTAATTCTTTCATTTTTGATACTCAATGTCACCTTTCAGAAGACCAAAATTCTCGTGTGAAAAGAAAGGCAACGCTGCAGATGATGCAGTAGACTGTGTCATAGAATGGCAACCAGGGGAGGGAACGTCCAACTTTAAACACCGGATGGGGAGCTTATCAAGTCAGTGACCGGGCTGAGCTTCTCATCTCTCTTAAGTCAATTGAATGATGCCTATCTTAAGTGTTTTAAGTTCAATGATTCTACAGTACTTCCATTTACTATTAAACTGCCTTCATTATTTTGAATAACCTATATAATGCTACACATTCGTGAAAGTAACTGCTATAGATATATGTTGGCACAAAAGTTAGGAGAATATGGGATGGATTTATTTTTTAGTATGTGATGGTAACATGCCAATGCCTCAATCTGTATATTTTTCATTTCAATGACCAAACACCTCATGCAAAACATAAATGAGGAAGATGACTCATGGTCTCAGAGTTTTTAGCCTGTGCTACCTGGTCCCTTTGTTTAGGGGGTTATAATGAAGCAAAGGTGCTCACTCTCTGGCCGCCAGGAAACAGACTGGGAGGAGGACAGAGACAAGAGCAAGATCATCGCTCAGAGACATGATTTCAGTGACTTTCTTGAATAAGACTCAATCTCCTGATGGCTGGGTCATTTTTCCCCTAAGCTCCCAGAACAGTGGATAGTTCCTATGATACCCAAGGAAGTAAAACATATGGAAAGTTATGGGTGATTTGTTCAGCTCTATCTCAAAGAACTGCATAATCCCTTCAGCTTCCCACTTGTAAACCCCAGAGGAGACAGTGGTGAAGCCGGTGGCTATGACAAAGGAATCATAGCATCACCATGGAAGACCACAGACTTATCTCCCTGGTGTCTGTTTTCCCACCAATTTTCTCAGAATCACTTTCAAAAGAGACCTAATGAAATTAAAGTGGAAACAAGTGATCTAATATCTACTCCTAGAAGCAAAATATAACTTGGTAGAAGGGGCATTATTGAAGATTTAAGGATACAGATCTTAAAGCCAAGATCAATAGCTTCCTAGGCTTTTCACTTGGAGCAAGCTATCAATCTGAGCCCAGGTTTTTTCACTTGTGAAATAGAGATAATGCTGTCTTCCACCATTATGAGATCTAAATGGAATATGGTGTAAATTACACATACATATTACATAAATACTGCATATACTCATGATGTCTAGCCACATTGCTATGTTCACTCCCCATCTCTTTAATATATTAAGCTCATATTACTTCTGGCTACTGTAAACTGTATCTGATGAAGACAAAGTTCTCAGAGGTATATTATTGTTCCTGGGTTTCCAATATTCATACACTGGGGGTCTACTTTCCATCAGAAGAGGAGACCATGAGGAGGTGAGAATCAGCTATTTATCTCTGATCCAGAAGATGGCTATATAAGGATATCCATATAGGTCCTTAGTCTCAGAGTGTCTGCTTGGCACCTACACCAATAACTGCTGCCATGTTGGTCTCAGTAGTGAGTCAAAAACTAAGAGACTTTGTCCAAAGTATTTGATTGCCTCTTATTTTTGTGATTACATGCTAAAGCTGGTTTAATTGGAATATGTTAACCAGTGTGCTTGGGGCGAACTGGATATTGCATGGCAGGAATCTCAAACTCTCCTTCCTCTTCAGCAATCTTACGATATGGTGGCAAAGTATCTACAGCATTTTCAGGAAATGCAAACAAACTACACAAACACACCCAAGGAGAGCAGGTCTGTCTGATGGCCCTCAGCTGCCTAATTTCCTTGCCATACCTTTTAAATATGCATTATTGTTTTCAAAAAGGTTTATACTACAGATGATTTTTCTGAAAAATATTTTTAATATAGTTGTAAAAAAAGCAGAGAGAGTTAGCATGGTAGAGGAGGCAGCCCAGTCTGGCACCCCCAGCATATTCACCACATGGTTGGCCCAAACCGCAGTGTTGAGGTCACGGCAAAGCGGATGGAAGCTCCAATTTTGTCAGCACTAAAATGCAAGTATCTCCTTCTGAGGAAAAGAGAGACAGGGGGAAGGAAGGAAAGGGAAACGGAAAGGGTGGCATTATTATACTGGCTATTTTGTCCTTGCAATTAAAGTTAGGTCACACTTCCCTTTGCACCAGGAGAAGACCCAAAGCGGCATGACCAAGAAAGCTTTGTTTGTAAAGAACTTTTCCAAGATACTGTTTTTCTCCTGGAAAATGTGGTTTATCTAATTGATGACTGAGGAAAACCATCTTTTTAAACTTCCCACTCAGTGAGTCACCCTGGGGTGTGTCTGCCTTGCAGCATCCTGTGAGATCCAGTAATCTCAAGTGGCATGACCAACGCAGCCCCAAACTCCTGCGTCAAGCTGAGCTACGGGTGCTGGGAAACCAGAGCGAGCCGGTTTTCTAAACAGAGTGGTTAGCAAAATTACATGTTGTGAAACAGGGCTCCATCCTCTAAAGAATCATTACCTATTTTTAAAAGAACCTGTCCAATGATTCCTTTCGATGCCCAGATGTGGACAGTTGGTAAAGGCCAGGTGACTGCTTCCTCTGAAGAGTGAATGCAGGAGTATCTTATGATTTCTCCCTGGACACCTTGAGAATATTCCCATGCCATTGCCACCTTGAATAAATAGAAATGAAATGGTAAACTTGGGTTTTTTTTTTAAATGTAATTTGAGATGCTAACATAACATCTTAAGAACAGAGCCAGCCAGACTAGGGAACATCAAACACGGGAAAGAAATGCACATCAGACCGAAGCCTTACTATCAAATCATAACCTTACCACACAAGATAATGATACATTCTTGACTACTAAGAGCTTGTAGTCAATAGAAAGTGAGAATTTAAGTGTATAAAAGCATGATACACATGATAGGTCATGGAAAATAGAACGAGGACCCTAGGTTTTCCAAAGGATGAGGATGTGTAACTAGGCGACTTAAGGGTTTTAAAGAAAAGAAAAAAAAAGACAGCAAAAGGTTTGGAAATAATGTCAAGTCATTTTATTTTAGTCTATCTTCTTTCTTGCAGATAGGGCAGGATAGACACACATCAAGAAGATACAAAGGTGACTTGAGTCTTTAAAGTTTGTCTTATCAAATGTCCAGTTTGTTCCTTGGAATAAACCATAAAGAGTACAAAATGACTCAACAAAATGAAAATTTCACCCTAGACTGGAAAGCTCTTACTCAAGTTTTTAAGAATTAACAGGTAACATAAATTTTTGTATTAAGAATGAACAAGCACTAGTAGGTTATCAAATATATATGCATGGGTAGGGGTGATTAGGTCTGTGTGGGAATTCTATTTTGGAAAGTAAAGGGATTACTTTAACTTTTTTTTCTGCTTCCTTTATACAAACATCATAATACTGAGACAAAAAAATATAGTAACCTCTAGGCTAAATAACGCTAGAGAAATAGATCAGTTCTATTCAGACAAAGGAGACAAGAAGGAGACCAGTCTCACTGGTGGAGTGAGTTAAATAAGAGTAGTAAGTACAGTGTGAAGTTCCTGGGAAGTACATAAAGGTAAATAAAGAAGCTTCAAAATCCCACAACAGTGAGTTAACAGAACACCTGAAAACTCTAGAACAAAAAGAAGCAAACTCACCCAGGAGGACTAGATAGACAGCAGGAAATAATCAAATTGAGAGCTGAAATCATCAAAATAGAAACAAAGAAAACAATACAAAGAATCAATGAGACAAAGAGGTGGTTCTTCGAGAAAATCAACAAAAATAGACAAACCTTTATCCAAACTAACCAAAAGGCAGAGAGAGATTATCCAAATTAACAAATTCAGAAATGAAAAGGGGGGTATAACAACAGATACAGAAGAAACCCAGAGAATCATCAGGTCATACTTCAAAACCTGTGCTTCACAAAATTGGAAAATTGAAAGGAAACAGACAATTTTCTGGTTAAATATCACTTACCAAAATTAAATTAAGACTAAATGAGCAAATTAAATAGACCTATAACTGCTAAAGAAATAGAAACAGTCATCAAAAGTCTTCCAACCAACAAAAAAAAACCCAGGATCCGATAGTTTCAGCACAGACTTCTACAAGATTTTCAAAGGAGAATTAATACCAATACTCCTCAAATTGTTCCACACAATAAAAACAGAAGGAACATTGCCAAATTCTTTCTATGAGGCTACAATTACCCTGACACCCAAACCACACAATGACATTAATAAGAAAGAGAATTACAGACCAATCTCACTCATGAACATTAGTGTAAAAATACTCAATAAAATACCGGCAAACCAAATCCAAGAATACATCAGAAAAATCATCCACCATCACCAAGTTGGCTTCGCCCCAGAGATGCAGGGATGGTTCAACATATGAAAATCTGTCAACGTAATCCACCATATAAACAGAGAAAAAAGCCCACATGATCATATCATTAGATACTGAAAAGCCTTCAACAAAATACAGCACCACTTCATGATAAAGGTCTTGGAGAGAGCAGGGATACAAGGAACATAATAAACGTAATAAAGGCAATATACAGTAAGCCAACAGTCAACATCAAACTGGAGAGAAATTCAAAGCAATCCCACTGAAAAAAGGAACAAGACAAGGTTGTTCACTCTTCCCATATCGATTCGATATAGTACTTTGTTGACTGAGGTTTCTGTCCCGCCAGGTCCTACAGCCATCAGCCATTAAGTCCCAATGAATCACAAAGAGGTCTATATTAGTTATAAACTGATTGGCCTAGTAGCTCAGATTTCTTATTAACTCTTATAACTTATATTAGCCCATTATTCTTGTTCATGTTAGCTGTGTGGCTCGATACCTTATTTGGTGAGGCAGTCACATCTTGCTTCTTCTGTGGCTGGGTCACAACTGCAGAAAAACTTTCCTCTTCCTAGAATTCTCATTGCACCACCTCTATCTCCTGCCTGGTCACTCCACGCATACTTCCTGCCTGGCTACTGGCCAATCAGCATTTATTTAAAATATAAGTGGCAGGGTAAAGATCATTGTCCTACAGCAGTACTTGAGGTTCTAGCTAGAGCAATAAGACAACAAAAGGAGATCAAGGGGATACAAAATGGAAAAGAAGTCAAATTCTCACTATTTGCTGATGATATGATAGTTTACATAAATGACCCCAAGGATTCTACCAAGGAACTACTAAAACTCATAAACACCTTCAGTAATGTAGCAGGATACACAATTAACTAAAAAAAAAAAACAAACACCAACAACAATATCCCCCCTTTATACATATGGTAAATGGGCTGAGAAAGAAATCAGAGAAACATCACCCTTCACAATAGCCACAAATAGCATAAAATATCTTGGAGTAACTCTAACCAAACAAGTGGAAGACCTGTATGACAAGAATATTAAATATTTGAAGAAAGAAATTGAAGAAGACATGAGAAAATAGAAAGATCTCTCAAGCTCTTGGGTTGGTAGAATTAACATAGTAAAAATGGCAATCATACCAAAAGCAATCTACAGATTCAATGTAATACCCAGGAAAATTTTTCACAGACTTCCAACAAAACAAAACAAAATAAAACAAAAAACAAACCAATACTCAACTTTATATGGAAAAGCAAAGGACATGGTCAACAGGACAAAATGGCAGCCTATAGAATGGGAAAAGATCTTCACCAACCCCCACATCAGACAGAGGTCTGATCTCCAAAATATACAAAGAACTCAAGAAACTGATCATCAAAAGAACAAATAATCCAATAAAAAAATAGAGTACAGACCTAAACAGAGAACTCTCAACAGATGAATCTCAAATGGCTGAAAGACACTTAAGGAAATGTTCAACATCCTTAGCCATCAGTGAAATGCACATCAAAACAACTCTGAGATTCCATCTTACACCTATCAGAATGGCCAAGATCAAAAACACTGATGACAGCTTATGCTGCAGAGGTTGTGGGGTAAAGGGGATACTCCTGCATTGCTGGTGGAAGTGTAAACTGGTACAGCCACTTTGGAAATCAGTATGGCGATTTCTCAGAAAATTAGGAAAAAACCTACCTCAGGACCCAGCAATACCACTTTTGGGTATATATCGAAAGGATGCTCAATCATAACAAAAGGACATGTGCTCAACTATGTTCATAGTAACATTATTTGTAGAACTAGAACCTGGGAACCACCTAAATACCCCTTGACCAAAGAATGGATAAAGGAAATTTTGGTACATTTACACAATGGAGTACTACACAGCAGAAAAAATAATGACATCTTGAAATTTGCAGGTAAATGGACAGATCTAGAAAACATCACATCGAATGAGGTAACCCAGACTCAGAAAAAAAAATCATGTGTACTCACTCATAAGTGGCTCTTAGACATCAAGCAAAGAAAAGCCAGCCTACAATTCACAATCCCAGATAACCTAGACAGCAAAGAGGACCCTGCGAGAGACATACATGGGTCTAATCTACATAGAAGTAGAAAAAGACAAGATCTTCTGAGTAAATTGGGAGCGTGGGATGGGAAAGGGTAGAATGGGAAGGGGAGGATGGGAGGAGAGTGCAGAAAAAAATTATAGCTCAAGGAAAACAATAAAAGAAAACTTTTAAAAATCCCTTGATCAGACTGGCCCATGGCTACGTCTCTGTGAGAAGGAATCTTGACTGATGATTGATGGGGGAGGGTTCAGCCACTGTGAGTGGTAACATTCTGAGCAGGTAGATCTCAGTTGTATAAGAAAGCTAGCTGAGTATGAGCTAAAGCACAAATCAGCAGGCAGCATTCTTCCTTGGTTTCTGTTCCAGGTCCTTGCGTTGAGTTCCTGCCCTGACCTCCCTCACTGAGGGACTGTCACCTAAAAGCATAAGATGTAAAGAACCCTTTCCTTCACTGCTTTTTTTTTTTTAACACAGTGTTTATCACAGCACTAGAAAGCAAACTAGCAGTAGAAAGCTGAAAATTAAGGCTTCACTATAGATGGCTTCTCTACAAATGAGCACGCATATTTCTTATGGAAAACTAAACCTTCTTGGCAATTGCTATAATTAGTCAGTGCTCTGTAGACCGATGATGGTAGCAGGAGTACCTACTTTTGTCCTGTGACCAGGACAAACTTCAGAAGGTAGACCCTTTCTCTGCATAGTTCCATGCTATTGTCTCTGAGTATTTTCTATAAATTCTTTTCAAAGATGTATACTACTAATAGCACTGTACTTTGCATGTCTGTGTATCCAAGCAACCTGAAACAGTTCACAAGGATCACAAGCGTTCAGTGGTGTCATACAGACACAACTGTTAAGACAACACATCACTAAAACAGATAAAGGCCTTTACTGCATGTATCCCAGTTGCTAAAAAGTTTTCCATCAATTTCAAGCCTAATGGAATGAGACTGGATGGGAAGAAAAGAGACAGACAGAAATATTTACTCCATTAATAGGATCTCTAGCAAACAATGAGTCACAAAGTCATTTCCTGAGCTGGATCCAGTCCTTGCCTCACTAGAATTGCTTTCTTGTACTCTCCCACTCCATGCCAGGTAGAGTTCAGAGTGTCATTCCAAAAGCGTCAAGTAGATGGTGGTAAATAAAGGGTGGCTGATGGCAGCTTGTTGATCTGAGACAGTCCCTAGAAGTCTCTGGTTAGTGTCAACAAGACACGCTGGAAGAGCCTGAGTACATGCAAGTCTTGGACAATAAAACAGGGTTTCCACCTCGGTCATCACAGCTAATCATGGTGATCTATGACTGTTACCGTGATGTCTCTTAGATGACAGAGAAAAGAAAATATCACTGTTGCTAATAAGCAGTGAGGAACCCCCCCCAAAAAAACCAAGAGTCCTTTAATGTCTATCAACCTAAAAGACAAGAAGACAACAGTGAGCCCTGCAAAGATTGTCAGAGCAAGAAGGTGGGAATAGGAAGTCATGTAAACTTTTAGCTGTGTCTGAAAGGTTGCTAAATAGTGGAAATCGTGATGGAGGTTTTTTTGGGGGTGTGGAGCTGTCAAGTAACTACCATAAACAGCAGATTAGGGAGGACTGCTATCTCCAGCTCGAACATGGAGAGAACCTGAAAGTAATCATGCCTATCTGTAAAAAAAAAAAAAAAAAAAAATGAAGTCAGATAGTGGTGGCATATGCCTTTAATCCCTGCACACACGGGAGGCAGAGACAGGCAGATCTCTGTGGGTTCAAGGAAAACCTGGCTTACAGAGTGAATTCCAGGACAAAGCTATGGAGAAACCCTGTCTTGAAAAACCAAAACCATAAAAAATAAATAAATTTTAAAAAATTGAATAAATAACGAACAGGAAATCAATCACTTTTTTTTTTTTCTCTTAGAGAACTAAGGATATGGAGCAGATGCTCACCTTGAAACTTGGGGAGGCCATAGACATAAAGAAATCACAGCTCAGCAGGCCCAGAAGCCATGGAAGCTGCACACTGAGAAGCACACTCGGATGCCAGTGTTCATGACCTTCTAAAATCTAAATGTGAATTAGCCAACAAGTTAAAGGCCCCAGGAGCCACCCCAACTTCAGTTGAGTGTCCCTGTATGTCCATGCTTTTGTTTGGATCTATTTGTTGTGGACACTAAAGGCTGAGCCTGCAGGAGTGTGCGTGCTAGTCACATGCTCCAAAGTCAGCAGTGTGCGTGCTAGTCACATGCTCCAAAGTCAGCAGGGTGCGTGCTAGTCACATGCTCCAAAGTCAGCAGGGTGCGTGCTAGTCACATGCTCCAAAGTCAGCAGGGTGCGTGCTAGTCACATGCTCCAAAGTCAGCAGTTTGCGTGCTAGTCACATACTCCAAAGTAAGCAGTGGCTAATGCCAGCTTGTTGATCTGAGACAGTCCCTAGAAATCTATGGTTAGTGTCATCAACACCCAATGCAAGGGTTCATGTATGAATCCTTGTTTATCTGAGACAGTCCCTAGAAATCTATGGTTAGTGTCATCAACACCCAATGCAAGGGTTCATGTATGAACCTTGGACACTAGGATGCGGTGTCTCTACCTCACTCATCACAGCTGATCATCAGGATCTGTGACTGCTACAACCTTGGTCTTATTTCACATATCTTAACTTCAGAATCCTGAACAGTTCCCAGGATTGAAGAAGAAAAGCCACACGATGATATCAATCAAACAGCTGACAACGTCTGACACGTATTTGTGCTTTTTAAAGTTTTAAATTTTGTATTGTTCTGGTTTGGTTTGGTTTTTCGAGACAGGGTTTTTCTGAAGCTTTGGAGCCTGTCCTGGAACTAGCTCTTATAGACCAGCTTGGCCTCAAACTCACAGAGATCCACCTGCCTCTGTCTCCCGAGTGCTAGGATTAAAGGTGTACGCTACCACCACCCAGCTTTTTAAATTTGATTTTTTTTTTGCAACTTCATTCTTGTATACAGTGTATTGTGATGATATTTACACACAATCATCCCTTATCTGACCCTAACACCTGCTGATCCCTTTTTAACAATCAGACCCCTAATTTTAGGACTCGCTCTCTCTTTCCCTCCCTCCCTCCCTCCTTCTGTCCTTCCCTCCCTCTCTCTATCTTTCCCTTTCTCTCTCTCTCTGTCTCTCCTTTTCTCTCTCTGTGTATGTTTAATTAATGGTGGAGAGATTTCTCATCTTAATCAAGATAAAAATCAAATACAATCTTCCTCCACCTTACACTTACCACATACTTAACTATGAGGACAATGGCTACCTTCATGTTGGGAAGTTATTGGGTGTCTGATTGTTAAATATTGGTTTTAAGTTTAACAAGAGTTGCAGTAAGATGAAAACTAGGAGGAATGAAAAAGCATACATGTTAGAACTTAAGAAACAAAACTGTTTTTTTTCAGTTGTCTCTTTTGGGAACAAAATATATATGAAAATCTTGAAGCATTTGGATTAAGGCAAAGTTTTAGTATACAAGCATATACTTGAAACATTAATATAATTAATCTTTATCATTAAAAATTGGGAGTAAGATATCGGGGTAATAGCCTTAAAGATCAGAGAAGCAGGGAGCAGCCATCAGTTGCCTCTTACCTCTTCCATTCTTCCATTCAAAGGGGCTGAGATCCTCTCTCCACCCCACCTTACTACTTCCTGTCTCCTCTCTGTATACAATCTTCTAAACCTCTTTGGTTAACTTAGGTCAGCCAGTGGCTAGTTCTGCCCTCTGACTCCAAGCAAGCTTTATTTGTAAGAACAAAATCAAAATATCACACAACACATACTGAAGAGTGGAGTGTTTTCCTAATTGCCAGCAGTGAAAATGCAGAATTATAAACAAGACTCCATTTACAATAATTCAAAAGATAAAACACTTAGATATGTAGAGAAGTTCTATGAAGAAAACTATAAGATGCTTAAGAAAGAAATTAGAACGGTTTCAATGAATGTGAAGATGCACATAGTTTAGAAAGACATAGTGTGATTTAATGTCTTTTCTTGTTAACTTAATTCATGCATTCAATGCAATCATCCTGAATTTTCCATTAGGTTGTTTTGTGGAAATGGACAAGCTGGTTTTAAATTTTATATTTAATGATACAATATCCCCCCCAAAACCAACACAATGCTGACAATGAACACAAATATAAGAAATAAGGCATTAATACAGGTTTTAGAGATCAAAAGGAAGTGCTGGGACAATCAGTCAGGAAGATGGGAGAGCATAACCGCGGATTAAAACACATATCAGACAACTAGTACCATCAACTATCACCAGTGCACCAAGGTTAAATAGTCATGAATTCTTTCATGTTTGTGTAATAATTCTACCCACAAAGACTATTGTGTATTATAGAAATAGGAAAATTTCCTTCTTATTTTGTAAATATAGTATAAATGACAGGACAGAGAGATGTTGAGAGAGACAACTGGGAGATGTTTAACTATAGTGTTGGGATGTTTAAGATTAGAAAGTTAGCAGAGAGTGTTAGTCAAACAAGGTTTCAAAAGATGTTTCATAAGATGCCTTTCCTTCAAGAAAATGTCAGCAGTTAGCAATAGAGAAGCTTTGCTTACATTATAAGAAGCATTCATAAGACAATACTTTATAAAACTCTTTGGATAGTGAAATACTGGAGTCACTCCTGTTAAAAGTGGGCATAATCTGTGAACATAGGCCATTACAACAGCCTCTCTATGATTTGAAGATTCAGAGGAGCCCATGGACTCTTCATCACTGTGAAAGTAAAACCCCCAAGGACCAACTTCTATCAATGAAATATGTGAGGTGCTCAGGACTCTCTGAAATTCAACAGAGGTGTTTGGTTACAAAGAGTGGGAGGTTCCTGATTGCTGAAACCAAATTGTAGCCATGCTGACCATATAATGATGTTTGACTTTACATGTATGGACAGTTCCAAACCATATTGGGCACTTGATTAGAAAACTCCTCATATTTTTGGAACCTCGTTGGAATCATGATTCACTGTAACTAGTTCTCATGGTGCTCAGAGATCGAATAGGAGAATTTCTTGGGACAGTTCAATGCTTCTTTCAGTGACTTTAGACATGGGGTGTCAGGCAAAGGAAAAGAAAAATTGAGAAGCATTACCAGTGGCAGGCAGATCATGCAATCTTTGTGTTAGGAGCTCTTGGCTCAAGATCATCCATTATTTACCATGGAATATTGAATAAGTGATTTATGCTCTTTCTCAGATTTCTGTTGGGCTAACATCTACCTCAAAAAAAACTCCAGGATTTAATGGGATGAAAAGCCTCTTTTAATTGAAATACTGCATTATCCATATTTCTGAAAAGTCTGTAGGCTTTTGTGTCTAACATTTTATATTTTGTCACTACAATGCTAGCAGAAATTTCCATTATCTAGTAGGCTTGGGGCAGGCAGTAGGAAATGACTCCAAGATATGTGAAAATTTTATCTTTACAAACCTTCTGAACAAATAATGATAATCATTAATACTATTAATGATAAAGATCAATCAAGCTAATGATAGCTATCATTGAGCTCTGTATAGCTTTGTCAAAGTTAAAGTCTGGAAACAGTGATTAAAACTTTTATAAATTTAGCCTTTATTTTATATTGCAATGACATAATGTTTACTTCAGTTAGCTATTAATGTTCTTAAAACCAATATGCACATAAAGTTGGTATCTACTCTTTGAAAAAGTTATTTTATACTGTCCTGATAAAATTAGCAAAATTAGTTCATTTAATTTCAGTATTGATATTGCTACCAAAGATGTTTTAACTTCAAAATGCTTTACCTACAATGCAAGTTATATTAAGCATGACAGTTTCACTCTGTGTTAAATGTTGCAGCAATTCCCCTGTACCATAAAGAACAGAAGAATGTTCTCCTTTGGGAGGCTGAGAAAGTATCTGAGGATTTATTTTTGGCCTGAGGATGCAGCACATGAATAAACAGTTTTCACAGCATGGAAAAGCCCTGAGCACAGAACACAGCATAGTAAAAACTTAAAATAAAAACTTCATTTTAAATTTAATGGCAAATTTTAAAATGGGCAAATTTGCACAGAGACTATGTTGTTCAAAACAAGGCTGTTAAGATTTGTGCATGTCTGTTTGAACAAAAAGCCTGAAGTTACAATATTTGGCTTTAATTTTTTTGCTTAAATTTTCAAATAAAAGTACTGCCTTTATTCATAGTAAGAAAATTCATAGTAAGAATCATGTGTTCTTCATGGCAATTGGACAATAAGTATATTTTATTATGAATTCTTGATAACTTCTAATATTTAATATATTTTACAAATAATATTTACCAGAAGTGCTTGCATTAGCACAGTACAGAGTGGGTTTAGATATCTCCCAGTGCTTTCCAAAAACTATTCCCTACTCCAGGTCCAGGTGCGTTAGGTGTTTTCTCTGCTAGAATCTAGAAAAGGAAGTCATTAAACAACAGGAACAGGTGCTTACTGGCTTTGAAATGAAATCCTCTCCCTGCAGAGTCATTGTGTTATCTACGCTGAACATCAACTTAGACGGAATTAATCAATTCCTTATTTTCATGAGCCTCAGACCATGCGCAAAATCAGGTCTAAAACCAAATCTCTACTGGCAGATGTGTTGTGACCAAGGGTCAACAGTACTGAAGGCTTGACTGCTGTATAGAATGCGTGTTTTGTTCTTCATTGGATTTTATCAGACTTGAATGCTATCACTTGGATAAAAATTAACTGCCGACAGTCAAAATACTTATATTCACTTCAGCTTTCTTTTTGTCTTTCCAGGAACTTGGGATGCATATGCACCACATAACCTTGGCAACAGTTTGAATGCATTCACAATTTCATTCAGGAGAAGCATTTTCACAAGATACAGAAAGCAGAAGCAAATGATATGTGGGTCATTTCTTTGTCTGTGTGCACTCTACCTCCTGGACACCACAATAGAGGTCTATGGCACATTTCCAAAGGAGACTGACCGTTGGTTAAACAGGATATTTTGGTTAATGAATTGCCTGCTACATAGATCTTATCAGCAGATAGCAGATCCAAACTGTTTAGGAAACATGTTTTTCTGAATGATAATGGATTCTGGCTTTATTGGAAAGCCCATTGTCACATGGAACCAGGTAATCTCCAAGATCTGTTTTTTTTGTCAGAATCCACCATTCCAAGGTCATTCCTAAAGGTCATAAAAGCATAAGTGATAGCGAAAGCGTTCTGTTCAGTAGAGCTAACTGCAAGTTATACATGGGCACTCTAGTGAGAAAACTTTCATGTCATGCCACCCATGCTGGTTTAAGACTCCACAATGTCACAGCTGCCTTAAAATCACCCATGCTGTAAGCAATCACTGCCAGCTCACTGCTTCACTTAGCAGAACACGGGTAGACTACTTACTTTGTTGTCAGTGCCCCCTCTCTGTGGAATAGACAGTTAGAAATGTCCACCCAGGAAAATTCAATCAACCTGAAAGTAACTTATTGTTTTTTGTTGTCTTTTTTATTTTTGTCTAAATCTGATATGCAAAATTGTTCATACTTTGTTTTTGTTTTATGTTGCATAATGTTAGTTCTTTAAATTATCTATGAATAAGATAGGGCAAGTTCATCCTATATCTGTATATACCTATACAATTTCTACAGAATGTTTGGAGCAATTATTTGAAGATTTTTAAACCAAATCAATGATAAAAAATGAGATTTAAAAACCCTAAAATATATTATATTATAGAACTTGTATTGAGTTTATCAATTTTTTTGCTCTTATATAATTATTCCTTCATCTTGGCTCATGGAAATAAAAAACCTACTGGCAGGAACTGACACAGAAAAAGAAAGCTAAAAAAGCTGTCTGGTTATGGCTCAGCCTATAAGAGCATTATATTCAATGCTCAGAGGGGTGAAAACTCTGCTGCCCCTACTCTTTTGTATCCTAGTTCCCCAAAACAGAAACAAAGTGTGAGGTAAGAACATTCTTTGCTCAGAGCTTCTATTGTTTCAAGAGTTTATGGTAAATTTCAATTTCATTTCCTTCTCTCAGGCCTCCTGTTTCTTACCCCATGGTGGACTGAATGAGGATGAACTCCATAGGCTTATATGTTTGAATACTTGGTCTGCAGTTGTAAAACTGTTGGGAAAGAATTGGGAAGTTTGTTCTTGTTAGAAGAGGTGTACCATTGAGGGTAGGCATTGAGGTTTCCAAAGACCATGCCATCCATTCCCAATTAGCTGTCTGTTGAATGAAGAGGGAACAGCCCCTTGTTTGTCCTGGCCGCCCAGCTAGCTTACACCCAAAATAACCACACAGAAACTGTATTCATTAAAACACTGCTTGGCCCATTAGCTCTAGTTTCTTATTGGCTAACTCTCTACATCTTAATTTAACCCATTTCCATTAATCTGTGTATCACCATGTGACTGTGGCTTACCGGCAAGATTCTAACCCTTGTCCATCTCAGGCAGAAAATCCATGGCATCTCTCACTCTGCCCTTCTTCCCAGCATTAAGTTCTGTCCTATAAGGCCCAAAGCAGGTTTTTTACTCATTAACCAATGAAAACAACACATGAACAGCAGAACCTCCTACACCATTTCCCCTTTTCTGTTTAAACAAAAAGGAAGGCTTTAACTTTAACATAGTAAAATTACATATAACAGTTATCAAGCAAGAATTACAGTTACAATATTTATATCTATTTTATCTTTTATCATAACTAAGGAAAATTATAACTATAAATTCTTCAACTCCATCAAAGACTCCAGAAGGATATAATATTACCTAAGTAAACAGGAAGTGCATTGTAAACAACTTCCAAAACTCTAGAAATAACAGAGACATCTCTCTGCCTATACACTCACCCTAAGTTCTTCTGTACCGTTGGGGCATCCATCTTCAGCCTACAGACCCATAGTATCCAGCAGACTTTTCCATGAAGCTGGAAATTTCAAAGACTGTTCAGTCACTTTCTTCTGTGACATACAGAATGTCTAGCAGACTCTTTCATGAAGCAGGAACCCCAAAGGATCATCTCACCTTTAGGCAAGTTCAGCAGTCATCTCTCTGTGGGCACTGCATGTCCAGTGAAGCAGTCCAGGCAAGAGCAGTTTCTTTCCCAAATGTCTAACCAACTCCATAAGGAGCCTCTTTGATGCCCATCTTCCTCAGAAAATAGCTTGGTGCTGCCAGGAGCAGACGTGTCTCATTGTCATGAAAAGTCCTAAGTTATTAAAACATTTTAAATGCCATATTCTGTAGTCTTTGAAAGATATGAAGAATGCCTATCCATCTGAAATACTTCTCTGTATATCTAGAAAAACTAACTAACATGACTACAAACTTGACTATTATAGAGGTTTATCTATTAACCTATATTTCTTAATTATACATTACATTTTTTAAAATGAACTACACAATCACTACACCTCAATATATTTATATATTTCTCAAGAGCAGAAATATATATATATCAAGAATAACCTTAAATTTATATTAATAACCCAAGATCCATACAAATGTAAATTATTTATATCTATATCATATCCCCCTTTAAATGTAAAAGAACATTTATACATAATATTTGGGAATATGGGTGCTCTTTTTTCTCTCCAAACTGCTTCCTGCTGTATGGGGGCACTGTTAATCAGGTCTTTCATGGTATATCCTGTATGCTAGGTTTATCTCAGTCAGCAGTTGGGCAAAGTAATTTTTGAGGGTGTTCATGGCAACCTTTCAGATGCCTTGGTCCATGAAATCATATTCACCTGAAGGCAATCCACAGGTTCTCATTTTCTGTGAAAGCAAAAGAAGAGCCTCTTTTCCAAAGCAGATTATCCTTAGACTCAAATTTGGAAGTCATGATGCCTTCATAATATCCATGCTGGTTTAGCTTAGCAGCCCATACAATGAAATGTCTCTCTGTACTTAGCTCTTTCACAGTCAAAAAATTCAAAGAAAACACAATATACATAATCCAGACTCTCTGTGAATTTTCCATTTTTATTTGGCTTATTTTTCTTTATTTCTTTTAATCTATGACTATCTGTACTGTTTCTTTAAAGACTTTACCCTTTTTTGAAGCATTAACTTTATTTTATGACTCTCTATACTCCTTTTCTTCTCTCTCCTAAGCCTACATACATTTATCCAACACTGTGACCCATTTAGAGGTCTTTTATGTGTGAATCTGTCCTATTGTGAATCAGTAATTGTTTACTGTCCGGGAGCACTTCTTAAAATGCTAAGCGCTTCTTAAAACTTAAGTTGTGCCATTAGTAAGGGTAATACGGTAATACCTGTTTGCCTGCCCAGTCTAAAACTTAAGCTGCGTTGTTTTTATGGTAAATATGGTAGTTCTTGCCCCTGCTCTGCACAATCCATCATGGCAGAGCCAATTGTGCCTCTGAGCCATGCACAGTGCCCCAATTCCAAGCACACAACCAGTCCAAGTTACCATCAAACAAGCCGCATGCAGCACAGTGGTCACAACCCCCATCCAAGTGCTTGGTCTTCTGAAAGAGCCAGAGGTCACACTGGCAGCATAGCCCAGAAATCCAGCATTTCAAAACTGGATTTTTAAACTTTTTTTTTTACTTTTTTACTGCTACAGCTGAATCAGGAAAATCTCTCTAGTTGCTGTGGCAACTAGAAGAAGTTGTGTTAAACTCTGTATTTTTTTCTAGAATTCATTTTTAAGCCCTCTTAGATTTTACATGGATTTAGTTAGCCACATTGGGCCACCAATTGTTGGTGAAGGAGGGGGCCTTTGTTTGTCCCGACCACCTGCCTAGCTTACAATTGAAATAACCACACAGAAATTGTATTCATTAAGACACTGCTTGGCCCATTAGCTCTAGTTTCTTATTGGCTAACTCTCTACATCTTAATTTAACCCATTTCTATTAATCTGTGCATTGCCACGTGACTGTGGCTTACTGGCAAGATTCTAACTGGTATCCATCTCAGGCAGAAAATTCATAGCTTCTTTCACTCTGCCCTTCTTTCCAGCATTCAGTTCTGTCTTCTCTGCCTACCTAAGTTCTGCCATATCAGACCCAAAGCAGTTTCTTTATTCATTAACCAATGAATATAACACATGAATAGAAGAACCTCCTATACCAGCTGTCTCTCAATGTCTGTGTCTCAACGTGTGAATTCTCAACAACTATTCTACCATCATACCTTCCTGTCTGCTGCCATTTTCCCTGTCATAAAAGTCATGGACTCTAATTAACATTCTGAAACTGTAATCCCCAAAAGATTCTTTCTTCTATAAGTTGCCTTAGATGTTGCAGTTTATCACATCAATAGAAAAGTAGCTAAGGCACATCTCAGAAAGAGTGCTGCTGTGAGAAGTGTAATACAAGTCAAATGGAATCTTATTGTCTGAGTTAATGACAATTATGACTTAAAGTGGAAAGGGTCAAAACCTAATTATAATCAAAAGTTCAATATTTTACTTGAGACAGTAAAATATTGAATCTAAACAACAAAATGTTGAAAACTGAATTATTCAATAAGAAATCTGTGAGAGTGCATCTTCTAATAATATCAGAAGGCATACCCATAAAGTCTCATAAACATGATCACCCTAATGTGAGTATAAACGAGTTTGTATGATTTCTCACCATCTCATCTTTCCATGGACCCCCTTCTGACTTCCTTTTCTTTACATTTGAGTAACAAATATACCCATGAGTAAAAACACTGCTCTATTTAGCCATGTTGTGGCTACCATGTCTGTATAGTAAAGGCTGTTTGTTTCAGTCTGTTCTTCTTCAGATGAAGTCTCCTCTTTTCAGAAACTCATCATTGCCGTGCTTTAACACCTTCTGTCATTACAGACTCAGTATCCTATTTTTCACTCTCACATTGCCTTCTCATCATACATAGACAAACCTCTAAATTAACGTTACAGAACAAAATTTTCTGTTTTTTTTTCCTCCTTCCAAGAATGTGTTGGCCTGGGTCTTGCCTGAATTGAGACATTGAAAATGATGGGTAATTTAAGTACCTCAAGATCAGGATCAATATAGTAGCAACTAGGCTTACTTTTTTTACTGTCACAGAGTTTTAGCAATGGTGAGTTTTCTGTTCAGAAAGAAGTTAAAGAGAATGTCAGGAGCCATGTATATAGTCTCAAAATTATTCTTTTTTGTAGAAGAATTTTGATGTATCCCATCAAAATACCTATGCTCAGGAGGGAGAAAATCACTAGCAAATCAAAGTGTTCCTTCACTGTCCTTTCCTGTCACTATGTCCCTTAAATGACTTCACATGCTAAAATAGGTTAGTTGTCTCTGGCTTGAAGATTTTAGAGAAATAAAGCACAAAATAAGCCCCCAGGGGAGGAGAAAGGAGCCTCATAAATATGTCTCCAATGGTTTACAAGACCTGGAAACAGAGTGCCTATCTTTAATGGGATAAAAATAAGGCTACTATGAAGAAACTGATACTTACTGTTTTGCTAAAGGTCTCACCTTCTTTCAGGAGTCCTTATGTTCTGAACTACAAGAACTTTTGTTCTTTATGCTGGTAGATATCAAGTAGACAAAAAAGTCAAGTAGACAAAGGCTAAATTTGCATTCAGTTGGCCATGAATACCCCAAGCACACTTGTGCTAGAAGGCTTGGTTTGGGAAAACAGAAAATGAAGCCACCTATCTTTTCTAGCTAGATATACTGTTGATGCCCTGCTTGGAGAGACAAAGTTTACAGGCCAGTCTTCAGATCCTTGACCGAATTTTAGCAATTGTAAGCTTGTTATTTGAAAGGAAGTTGAGAAGGTCATGAGCGTTGTGCATAGTGTCAAAATTAGTCTTGTTCATAAGTCATTAATTCCTTGCTCAATCTCCCACTGTCTTTCCACTGAACTCTGGAGAACACCCGTGACCTTTAAACTGGCTTTTACCCAAAGCAAACTGGTTTTGCTGTCCCTGGGACAGCTCATGTTCCTTTGAAACTTTGTTCTCTCTTTCCCCTGATACCCCTCCCCCGCCCAACCCTGACAGACTGGCTTACATCTTCTCTTCTTTGAATCTCACGCATTCTGCTTTTTTGAAAAGTAGTTCCTCTGCACGAGTCACATACATTTTTGCTTTTCTTTTCTTTTTTTTTTATCACTTTTGTATATCTGCCAAGTAGGGGGACAGGGGCTCTAAGGTAAAACCTCATTGTCTGAGTATATCTTGGGTTCACAAGTGAATTTCGCATCTTAGAAGCCATGGTTTCTGGATCACAGCTGCTTCCCTATTGTTGCTGCAGAGCAGTCCAACTTTCACCTTCATGAATAAAGAAGAAAAGGCCAGCTTGTTTGTGAATACGTTCCAAATGCATAAAGCACGGTGTTTCTTTGCATAGGTGGCATGTTTATGCTTTCTACCTGCTTTTATCTTTATCAAGGATGCATCCCTGTATACAGAGTAAAAGTAATGACCTTAGTGTTATATCTTGGAAAGTTGACTCTGCTAATGTCACACTAATGTCTGTATTTAAATGAAAAATGGCTATTGTAGATAAAGCATTTCATGGAATAGAATGTTTTATTGTTGACAACTATTAGTTGTTTCTTAGTAGTTGGCAATGAGACTTCCTAAGCTCTCTAAGGCATTTAAGGTGACAGAAAACACACTGAATAACTTTTATCTACCATGTATTGGAGTTGTATTTGGTTACCTTAAGGTGCTGTGCTGGTTACTTTTATGTCAACTTGACACAAGTTTTTTAGAAAATGGAACCTCACTTGAGAAAATGCTCCCACCATATTGGCCTGTGGCCAAGCTTTAGGTACATTTTCTTGATTGATGTTTGATGTGAGAAGGCCCAGCTCAGTATGTGTGGTAGCATGCCTGGGCTGGTAGCTCTGGGTCTATGAAAAAGCAGGTCAAGAAAGCCATGAGGAGCAAGCCAGGAAGCAGCATCTTTCCATGGCTTCTGTATCAACTCCTGCTCCAGGTTCTTGTCCTGTTTGAGTTCCCACTGGACTTTCCTTATAAAAGTCTGGGATGTGAAACTACAACCCTTTCCCACCCAAGCTACTTTTAGTCATGGTGCTTTATCATAACTATGGAAACCCTAATTAAGACAGGTGCTCATAGATTGCATATGGATCTAGTTATTATTTTTTTATTTCAAGAGAAATCTATAAAACCAAGCTGTGAGTAGGGATAGTATTTTTTACATTATTTTTGTATTGATTTTATTGAGCTATACATTTTTCTCTGCTCCCCTCCCTTCATCTCTCCTTCCCTTCAACCCGCCTCCAAGATCCCCATGTTCCCAATTTATTCAAGAGATCTTGCTTTTACTACTTCCCATGTATGTATCTCTGAGGGTGCTCATTGTTGTCTAGGTTCTCAGGATTGTGATTTGTAGCCTGGTTTTCTTTGCTTTATGTTTAAAAACCACTTATGAGTGAGTACATATGATAATTGTCTTTCTGAGTCTGGGTTATCTGACTCAATAAGATGTTTCCTAGCTCCATCCATTTGTCTGCAAATTTCAAAATGTCATTAATTTTCTGCTGTGTAGTACTCCATTGTACCACATTTTCCTTATCCATTCTTTAGTCAAGGGGCATTTAGGTTGTCTCCAGGTTCTGGCTATGACAAGCAATGCTGCTATAAACATAGTTGAGTACATGTCCTTATGGTATGATTGAGCATCCTTTGGATATATACCCAAAATTGGTATTGCTCGGTCTTAAGAAAGATTGTTTCCTAATTTTCTGAGAAATTGTTGTACAGATATCCAAAGTGGCTGTACCAGTTTGTACTCCTACCAGCAATGCAGGATTGTTCTCTTTACCTCACAACCTTTCCAGCATAAACTGTCATCAGTGTTTTTGATCTTGGCCATTCTTACAGATATAAGATAGAATCTCAGAGTTGTTTTGATTTTCATTTCTCTGATGACTAAGGATGTTGAGCATTTCCTTATGTGTTTTCAGCCATTTTAGATTCCTCTGTTGAGAGTTCTCTGTTTAGTTCTCTATTCTATTTTTTTATTGGGTTATTTGTTCTTTTGATGACCAATTTCTTGCATTCTTTGTATATTTTGGAGATCAGACCTCTGTCTGATGTGATTGGTAAAGATCTTTGCCCATTCTGTAGGCTGACATTGTTGACTGTTGACTGTGTCCTTTGCTTTATAGAAGCTTTTCAGTTTCAGAAGGTTCCATTTGTTAATTGTTGCTCTCAGTGTCTGTGATACTGGGCTTATATTTAGGAAGTGGTCTCCTGTGCCAATGTGTTCAAATGTATTTCCCACTTCCTCTTCTATGAGGTTCAATGTGACTGACTTTATGTTGAGGTCTTTGATCCATTTTGTACTTGAGTTTTGTGCATGGTGAGAGATATGGATCTATTTTCTTTCTTCTACATATTGATATCCAGTTAAGCCAGCACCATTTGTTAAATATTCTTTTTTCCATTTGATATTTTTTTTCTTTGTCAAAAATCGGGTTTTCATAGGTATGTGGATTAATAACTGGGTCTTTGATTCAATTCCATTGGTTCTCCTGTTTTTATGCCAATACCAAGCTGTTTTCAGTATTGTAGCTCTGTAGTGGAGTTTGAAGTCAGGGATTGTGATGACTCCAAAAGTTCTTTTATTGTACAGGATTATTTTGGCTCTCCTGAGTTTGTTTGCTTTTCCATACAGAGTACCGTTCTTTCGAAGTCTGTGAAGAATTTTGCTGAGCATTGCATTGAATCTGTAGATTGCTTTTGGTAAGATTGCCATTTTTTACTATGTTAATTCTACCTACTCAAGAGCATCGGAGATCTTTCCACTTTCTGGTGTCTTCTTCAATTTCTTTCTTCAAAGATATAAAGTTCTTGTTATACAAGTCTTCCACTTGTTTGGTTAGAGTTACTCCAGGATATTTTGTGCTATTTGTGGCTATTGTGAAGGGTGATGTTTCTCTGATTTCTTTCTCAGCCCATTTATCATCTGTGTACAGGAGGGCTACTGATTTTTTTGAGCTAATCTTGTATCCTGCTACATTACTGAAAGTATTTATGAGTTGTAGAAGTCCCTTAGTAGAATTTTTGGGGTCGCCTATGTAAACTATCATAACATTTCAGCAAATAGTGAGAGTTTGACTTCTTTTCCGATTTGTATCCCCTTGATTTACTTTTGGTGTCTTATTGCTCTAGGTATGACCTCAAAAACTATATTGAATAGATATGGAGAGAGTGGACAACCTTGCCTTGTTCCTGATTTCAGTGGGATCACTGTGAGTTTCTCTCCATTTAGTTTGATGTTGACTGTTGGCTTGCTGTATATTGTCTTTATTATGTTTAAGTATGTTCCTTGTAAGGGATGGTTATTTTAAGGATGTTGATTGTGAGCCAACTGTGGTGGTGCACAGCTGTACTCTTACACTCAAGAATTTGAGACAAGAGGATAAGGAATTTGAGGTCAAATACAAGACTCCTTTTTAAAAAAGAAAGTGAAAAATGTCTTATAGAGATTTAAGATGTGAATGCTAAAAATTGCATGTCCATAAATACAGCACATGAAGAATGTTTCCAGTACACAGAACCAGATCCACAGTGCTCCACTCATGAATTAGTCCAGCACCAACCAACTGAGGCTCCTTCAATCCCTTCCAGGTCACTATTGCCCTTACATAGAATGTTATCCTCCTAAAATGGGTTATTTCTGCCTGGCTGTGAACTATGTGTGAGTTGAATTATACAGTCGCTTTTCTCTGTCTGTCTTATTTACTCTACATTTTATTTTAAGCATAATTGATACTGTTGTATAGAGCAACATATTTTTTCATTCTCGCTGCCTATAAATTTTCACTAGATAAACATGCTAGATTTATTCACTTTATGCTGGGTGGCATTTATAATATTTTCAGTTTGAAACTATCGTAAATAATGAAGAACTGGCCACTTTTGCATATCTCCTGAATCCAGGCTGCTATTTTTCACATGTGCTTTAAAATTTTTAAACTTTATTCCTTTTTAACTGACATAACATCTGCACTTAGTTATGGTAGACACTGTTAGTTTGATAATTCTCAGTGTGCAATGATCAAATTGTAGATACTAGCATTTCCATCTTGAATACTGATTTCCTTGTGTTAAGAACTTTCAAAGTTTCCTTTAGTTTTCTGATGTGTACAATTAATTTTAGATAACAGTTATCATACTTCTCTCCTAAAGAGAAATGTTTTCCATTTCACACATTACCCCTTTGTTGTGCCCTGTCCCTACCCAGCCTCCAGTGATCAGTGTTCTACTCTCTCCTTTTGCATATTGAGTCTTTTGGCTTCCGTAAACGAGTGAGTGTGTGCAGTGTTGGTGCCTCAATTATGTCATTTAATATAGTGTTCTCCATTTTAGTTCTTGTTGCTGAAAATTATAGGATTTCATTATTTTTATGGCTGAATAGTACTTTATGTGTAGAAACTGTGTAGCACTTCATTGTGCAATTGTCTGAAATTACTTTTTTATTGCTAGTCATTTATGCACAAAGCAGAGGCTACCAGTGGTTCCCTCCAAATCCATCTTTCTGTTTTCTTATAGCATTATACATCTGATGCTGTAGCTAGGGATATGGATACCTAGAAGGAGTACTACATTTTTCAGTCTCCCTGATAACTGGAAGTATGCTTGGATGTGACTGAATTCTGCATAACATGGTGTATGTAGAAGCATCACAAAGCAGATAACAAGCACACACGGAAGAGACAGAACTTTAGCAAACTTTGCCTTTGTAGCTCTCTTCTTTGTTGTACTATCTAGGAGCACATGCTGCCATACTGCAGCTTCAGGGTGAGGCCCACAAAGCCTGGTTTGTGCCTAATTGGCTTTTGTCTTGGAAGAGAAATGAAAGGTTTTCTTTAAAAAAATAAACACTAAAATTGGTTTTCCCCACTTATAATTGAGATAAAGGCTACCTTGTATAATTGTGACCAGTGTACACTGCACAGTAATAAGCTTCCCTTCATAGTTCTGTGCATCTATAATAAAATTCACTATAAGTAGAATTATTCCCTTAGAGTTTAAGAATATACTAAAGTGCAGATACATTTCCTCCTTAAATTCAATAGGTATTAGCTTGTCAAATGTCTTACATTTTAAAAAATAAGCAAGTGGAATGAATAAAACAGGAAAAGAACCAATGACAAACTCTAAATTTCATCTTCTTGTCTTTTAGGAAAATAAATTAAGTTAAAAAAGTTGTTCTTTAACTTTTTGGTGTGTGTGTGTGTGTGTGTGTGTGTGTGTGTGTGTGTGTGATCACATCATGCCAAGGTGCATGCGTGAGTATCAGAAGATAGCTTGTGGTATTATCTCCCTCCCTACACTGTGAGGTTTGCAGAGATCAAACTCAGATCCCCAGGCTTCTCAGCAAGAACCTTTACCCACTGAGCCATCTAACTGGCTTGTAAAGTTTTCTTTGAAGAACTTATTTTCTTTCCTTTTTGTAACTTTCCCCTTCACATACTTTACCAATTTTTCTATTTTGAACACTATAATTATTTTAGTTCTTTAATTGTAACATATTTTCTATGTTTTAAATGTGATAGAGAGATGTTTCTTCATTGTTAGAGAGTATGTAGCATTACTACACTTCCTTCTTGCAGAAGAAGTTTAGACACAAGCACTCAGGTTTCAAAACATTAAGTTAATGATTTGATTAAATTGTGATTTAACCTACTTGCTTTGGAGGAGGCCAAAATAATTACTGTAAATATTGGATATATTATCAAGTCATAGAATTTCTCTCATTCATTAATTCCTGCAGTCTAAGTACCACTTTTACATTTAGATGTACTGGTTTACACTCAATATTTTTAAAGAATGTATCAAGTAAATTTGGAGAACTTTTGCCTTTATTCGTTTAATTTGATTAAAACTAGTCCATGAGAGCCTTTAGTTCCCATTTTATCCTTTATATGATCCCTTAACTAATTTTTAATTTATTTCACTTTCTGAAATTATATCAGTGGCACAAAATTTATATTCAATTCTAATATATGTAATTTTTTAGCCATATTGCATTGGGAATAGAATTATAACAATACTGAATAATAATAATCTGTTGAATATTTCATGACAATGACTACTCTTGTCCAACATAATCCCTTTACTAAGTCACTACTAACTATGATGTTTAAAGTGGGATTTAAATTAATTTTTAAGTTCAAATTAAGATGTATTGAAAAATATTTGTCTTACAGTTTTATATATTACAAATTATATATACATATATATGTGTATATATATATATATATAATTTTTACTTGACCTCCTAAAACTGTTATTCTTGTTATCTGCACTAAGCTTCATAGTTCACTTATGCAGACACTTAGACAATTCTGTCTCCTTTTTCTGTATAACTTACCTCTACAATTTGGAAAAGCACTTCAATTAATTTTTGTTTTCCTTCCTGATTTTAGTTAAAGCTTTGAAGTGAGCTGTGTTAGAAAAAAGGCTATTGAAAGCTTATAGATTATAAACATGAGCTTTCATTTCTGGGCTGTGAATCCCAAATCTAATTCAGTAGATCCATAATAATGTTATCAATAGGTGCATGTATCTTGGTCCTATTGCAAAAGCCTACTTCAAACCTTGAGACAGAAATTGAAAACAAAATTTACACAGGAAAATACTGTGAATTTCAATAGTTTGGAAAGCTCTGTACAGACAGCAACAGGACTTGGAAACTGCTTCATAGTCATAAAGAAAATATTTTGGCCCCTCTGAGAGACATTCCAGACACTAATTTGAGTCTTATCCTAGCTACAAAATCATTTCAGGTCAGCAAAAAGGTCACCAAACTGGCCAGAGTTCAAAATGAACATTCATTTGAGATTTGTGAGGAGGATCCGGATCTTGAGCCTCTGTGGACAGACCTTGGACTTTCTGGCCATAACTCACTCGTTATTGATACCATATGATACAGTGAACATCTGATGCTGTAAGGGCGGGGCTTGCTGCCAACACACAAACCTTTGTCTGGAGCTTTCTGGTTTGGGCCTCTCATATAACAAAGTCATAACTTTTATTTTTATTTTTTATTCCTCCAAGGAGAGGGGTGTCAACCCTCTTTTCAGTATGTAGTTATTTCAGGCCTAAATGAGGAATATATATATGTATATATATATATATATATATATATATATATACATATATATATTTAATTTTCAGAAACTATCTCTTTTAAGATGAGATGGTAGGAAGTAACCTTTTGGTCCTTAGTTTATCCCCAAGAGAAACTTTAAGTCTTTTTTTTTTCTAAGAAATCACCAGATGAATATAAATTTAAAGTGTTAATGATTGAGAGACTTGCCTAAACAAATAGCTATAAGAACATGTTCAGATGGCAATCTATTCTGAAAATAGTAACCCTGCCCCAAGAGTTCAGATTAAGCTGTACTTTATTACTAAGGATAAATTAAGTACATACACATTTTCATAGATGCAATGATGTATTGAATTCAGTTGGAGGAAACAAATAACTCTTGGCACATCCATTTATATCAGCTATTGGCTTATTATTAACACCAACATTGTGGGTTTTTTTTGTTGTTGTTGTGAGGTGCTAGTTGAACTGATTCTTACTTGTTTCTCAAGGATGCCCACATCTTTATGATGATTCAAATTATTTGTCTGACTCACTTGACTTAGATTAGTAAGATCTCTCATCTCTAAGTTATATCAATTCAAACATAACCAGGATATGAATTGAGAATATGAAAGATGGTCTAGAGTGGGACCACCTAGTGGGAATTCAGATATGAATGTTTCAGGGTTAACCATTTGACTGTAAGGGATAAAGGTCACTATATCTTGGCAGTATTTGGTGAGAAAAGGAATATATTGCCTCATATTTCGGTATGGTCTCTAGGATAATTCAAAAGAAGGTGTTGTATGTAAGACTTTGACAGTGAACAATAATTTACCACTGGTGTCCTTCCAAAGGATCATAGGGAAGACTCCACAAAGCAAATTTGAGAAGAGCCTGCAGGTGCCACACTCTGAGAACTCAGCAATTAGCCCCCTCTCCAGGGGCTGTTTGGTGGATGTCATGGGTAATCTTCGTTTGCACCTTCACTGGAGTTACAGTCACCTAGGACTTCTGAAGGCATCTGTGCAAGTTTTCCCAGAGATTTGTGAACGGAAGAAAACCAACTCTGAATGATGGTAATGCTAACCTATGGGAGAGAGGCCAAGCAGAATGGGAGGGGCAGTACAGGAAGCAGAGCACAGGTAACACTTTCTCTGTTTCCTGGATGCCGTGATGTGAATCGTTCTGGTCTGTCACACCCTCTCTTCCATGATGGAATGAAAGCTTAGAAACTGTAAGTCAAAATAAATCCTTTGTCCCTTGGATTGTTGCTGTAAAGTTCACTGTTATAGCACACAAAAGAGAGAAAATCTCATAAGATGACCAAGGAGACAAGAGAACAGCTTTGCAGAACCATCTCACTGGGAATGTCAATCAGGTCACCCAGAAAGATCCAGCATCTTTAAATTTATCTCCTACAGAAATTACCATGAGTGACAACAAAATAGCCTTAAACCTTCAGTCTTGTAGTATGATTCAGGAATATATACTCCCCCTGATGCCTTAAAACAGCCAAAATCTTTGTCCAACAGTGCAGATGCTTAGGGTGTCTCACCTTGTTTTAGGGAGAGAATATATGTGAGATCTATGAAGTCCTTGGTTAGACGAGGAAGGCAGTAGCCATACGAGACCAAAATACAGACTAGTAAGTATCAGATAAATTAGAAATGCTAAAATTCAAAAGGGAAGCTGTTAATTTGCCCTTGTAAAGTTGAGTAAGTTGAGTCATTCCTTGTTAGCAAAGTTCCAATAATACAGTTTTCAGTAATCACCACTTTTAACATCAGTCCTCTAAAATATACCATACAGATTTTAATCACCATGGCATAATAATTATAAGAAATTGCATTAATTTGGGAAATTTTCCATGTATTTTTAACCAACAAATTGCTACGTTTATGCCATGTAAATCATGATCAGACTAGTCAAATCACTTAGTTCAAAATTCATCAGTGATTTGCTATCATTTGTCTATTAATTCTGTGCTCACTCTACCTGACAGGAAAGTATGTACTTTGGGTCCATCTTTGTTTTCCAGTGGTTAACTTATATTAATATTTCCCAAAATGGCTCCTTAAAAGAAGAAACTGATCAGTATATGAAGTGCCCTAAGGACGAAGATCAATGAGACAAACCTGAGAACTGGAACTCTCTGATGGTTAGTTTACAAGTCAGCTCTGAGACGCTAAAGATACCTAAAAAGCTGGTAAAACATTCTGGTGTGTCTGAGATCAACATTTGAATCAGCAAACCTAGTAAAGACCAGATCATCCTCATCAATATAGTTAAAATCATACAATATAATGAGGAAGTAGAATCAGGGAAATTTACCTAAGCTGAGTATCCATTCTTCCTTACACTTAGGCAATAAGCAGTCCTGATTCTCAAGCTTTTAGAGTTGAACAAGGACCTAGACCATCAATGGTCCAGCACCCAGACCTTTGGATGAAGGTTAAACAAAGAAGAAATATGTGTCCTAATTTATACATTTGCTTATAATTATTATACCATATTGATCAAAATATGAATGGTATAATTTAGAGGACTGATATTCTTTAGTGAAATGTTGATTACTAAAAACTGTATTATTGGAACTTTTCATTTATAAATCTTGTTGGTTATATTTCTCAAGGAACTCGAAATGAAATTCAAAGTGAATGTAAATTGAGTTATGGAAGAAAGAGGTATTAGTAGAAATACTGACACTGTCTGAGTGACTCCAGATGGCTAAAAGGCAGACCTAGAAATACCCAAGAAAAGGGCTGTGATGCAAAGGCTTAAGATTTCTGGGAAAAGAGATTTTGAAAAGATATAACTTTAAAGCCATTCTCAGAGATATTTCATAACTTTGAAAACACAGAAGATAGTGGGAAGCCAATCCAAACTGAGAAAGTAACATAACAATTTATCAAGATGTAATAAAGCTGATCACTCTGCATTGTCCACAATGAAGTGAAGATTATTCAAATTACACTTAATAAATTTTATTTTACTTTCAAATATCTTCATTAGCTCCTTGCAAATTTCATGTAATATAATTTGATCATATTGACCTCCCACTCCTTCTTATGACAGTACCCAGATCTACCCCTAGCACTTTCATTTTGTGTCACATTAATTTTCATAATCCTCTGATTCCAGTTTGCCTTGGCCATACCTTCTGGGTGTGTGGCTAGCCACTGGAGTGGAGTCAACTTACCAGAAGCCAAATGCTTCAGGAAAACTGACTCTCTCTCCCAGAACTTATCAGCTTTCCATAGCTCGTGAGGGGTGGAGCTCAGTTTCGTGCTAGACTGTTCACTGGCTTGACCTTGTGCAGGTCTCGTCTGACAACGTAGCTGCTGTGGAATCGTGAGTACTACAGTTCTGCCATCTCCAGAAGACACTGTTTGATTCTGGTTATCCAAAACTCCGCCTCCTGCAATCTTTCTTTCCCATCTTTTGAGATTGTTCCTGACCCTTGAGGGGAGGAAATGACCTAGAGCCAAACACCCCACTGACACTTATTCTCTGTACTTTGATCACATTCTAGCTTCTGTAAACAAGCATCTACTACAGAAAGAAATTTCCCTGATGCGGTCTGAGAGCTACTCTAATATATGGGTAGAGGTGAATTTAGAGGGCAATTTGATAGTCTTCTAAATGGATATAGCATCAATATATTTTTTTTTACAAAGAAGCAAAAACATTTTAATGCTTTATTGGTTTTTCTAGTTTGGGATTGGGATATACATTTATAATCTATAGTGAAATAATTTCTACTGTTTTAAAAATGGGAGAGGACAGAAAACAATCATAAATTTCTTCTTAATAAGGATGTAGCCAAGGGAAGAAAAATGCCATGGCAGATATGAAGTCAGGAAAACTGCAAGGATTCTGACTGAGTAATCATGAAGAATAAGGCTGGAGATTGTGGTGTGTATGCCTAGCAGAGAACAAAATGAACACAATTATTAGAGGATGAGAGCCCTTGCATGGAGCCAGACCCCAAGACAGATGATATCTAGAAGAAGAACAATAGGCTCTAGACACAGTGGCTATCTAAAAAAGATTCAGAGATGTGAACTATTGAATGCAACTATGTACAAAGATTCAGTAGTGTGCAACATGACTGGAAGACAACACACAAACAACCGTGGATGTAAGCAAAACAAACACTTCTCATTCTCACACCATTTCATATAATACATCATTAATTTAGTGCTAAGTACTGATTTTTTTACCCACCTTTAAAAGGGTAGAAAAACTCTGACCATTCTAAATCTTACTGGTTCCAGTGTTTTCAAATGGGTGTTTGCCTCTTTAGTAACAAATGTCACTTTCTTTACAACTTTACAATAAAACATTAAGGGTTGCTTTATTCAGAAAATTCTCCATCAACAGCAGCTAAAAGAGGAATGCATGGCAGATATCCTAGGCATTCAGGAAAAAGCAGAACTGGTTTCAAGGAAGGATTACAAAGAGGTTCCAGCTGAGCTAGAAGACCAGGTCCAGCAGGGACGAAAATGGTAGAATTCTTGTCCTCTTGGAGTCTAGCTATGAAAGTTATTGTTGTGTACTGTAAAAAACTCTAGCCATCCATCATGGTTGGTTGACACTATTTATTAAGTTGAATCAAGTACAGAAGAGAAATGCTCTTTATGATAGGCCAGATTCCATGAGTGGAAACTCTTTGGAGCCAGTTAGAAAGTGAATACACCCTGGTGTTAAAGATTTTCCAGAGGCCTCTTCCATTTCACTTTCCACCCCTCCCTAAGTCATTTGCCAACAAAATTCCTGGATACTGAAATGGGCGCAGCTGTGCTCATAGGAAAACATCAGGGCAAAAACTAATCATCTTCTTTCTACTGACTCTTTCCTGAAGATGTATAGCGTTCAAGACAGGTGCTCTAAGACAACAGGCAGTGTTGACATGTTATAAAAGGTTCTCAACCCCACCCTGTATCTGAAAATTTTTTAGATAACGAATTAACTGAAGGGATAGAGTTAAGTTTCAACTCTATTGGTGTTAGGCAAATAGGTCATTCATTGGTAATGTGTGAGGTTGTAATGAATATGAAAGATGTTGCTTCGACTGCACTCTGTAGCTTTCTAATAGATGACTCTGTGATTCTCTTCAAGTCCTGCTAGACTTTGGAAAGTCCTCTCCTACTAGCCACATGGGCCCGCAGTTGTCCTCCAACAGATGTCCTCCAACTAGCCAGCCTTCCACGGCTTGTGCAGGTACACCATGCAATAAGGATGCCAGCTTTGGAAAAGGAAAGGTAACTATCTTCCTTTATTCCATCAGTGTTTCAAGACATCTTCAGCTCCAACCGTGTGCTAAAGTCATCTAGGAGTACAAGTATGGGTAGAAGACCTTTCAGTCACAAGGAAGTATCCATTTGTTTCTAAGCAATGGAAAGAAGATAGGGCAATAGATGCTGTGATTAGTACATGGTTCTGAATATTGCCCAGGAAAAGTGAGATGTTCTACTTTTACCCCTCTCTCTCTCTCTCTCTCTCTCTCTCTCTCTCTCTCTCTCTCTCTCTCTCTCTCTCTTGATTTTGATTTTGCTGGTGACTGAGCAAAATGTCTTATACATGCTAATAAAGTTCTCTATCACTAAGTTATACCAAAACTAGAATTTTAAACAGACACTTTGCTGTTGATACAACCTCTCTGGAACCCAGTAATAAACTGTGTTGTCTTAAGATGTCTAGAAGATTTAGGCACAAATAGATAGGCAAATACATATGTTCTTTTTTTTTTCTTTTTTGGTTTTTTGAGACAGAGTTTCTCTGTAGTTTTGGATCCTGTCCTGGAACTAGCTCTTGTTATCCAGGCTGGCCTCGAACTCACAGAGATCTGCCTGCCTCTGCCTGCCAAGTGCTGGGATTAAAGTTATGCACCACCACCACCTGGATAAAACACATATATTCCTTAAACCCCCAAAATTTAAAATCTAAGTATTTTTTATTACACAAATACAACAAACAGGACTTGATGATTCTCTCCAAGGTAATCGGTTTCAGCCTGATGACAACCAGGACATTAAGTCAGTGAGACCAACGTTCCTTGAGGAAAACTCCCTGTCTTAAACTCATTATCCTCCAAGGCAGTCAACTCCAATTGTTGTCTAGTTGGTTCCTGATCACACTATTCTTGGACTCATTCTCCTGGAATTAAAACGGTCAATGTCTAAGCATACCCTAAGCTTTTTCACCAATAGTAACAAAGGCTTTCACCTCTCTGCTCTAGCCTATTTACTAGTAATTGGCAGTCAAAGGCAGAAAAGCTCGGCTGTAAGCCATTCCCTCCAGCTGACTTGAAGACAACTCCATTCACACCACCCAGATTGCAAAGTTATGACTTCAAGGCAGACTCACTGCTGGCTCAGTGCTCATTGTCTGCTGTTTCTTTGTCCCAATAATCATAACATTAATAATAAAACAACTATGCTAAATTATAAAGAATTTACATTTATGTGGGCAACAAAGACAGTATACATTTATCAGTGCAAGACATTCATTATAAAGCTGAAAGATGAACAACACTCATGGGTATGTGTCTTTCATGAAGGGAGTATGAAGATAAAAATGCTCATTATTCAGTTAAATGCACCAACTTCCCCAGAAGAATCGATGCACCTTCTCCTGTATATCTCTCCAGGGTTGGCATCTGTGGCTCGCCTTGGCTCTGGAATGTTGCAGTTGCCACCCTTAGGGCTTCAAACATACAGTCCTCGCCGCCTCCACTTCTACCACCAAAATCTGGTCATTGCCTCTAGGTCCACACAGCTGAGCTCCATGTGGTGTGTAACAATCACAAGATCTAATTCTCACATTTTGCCCTGAGAGCTGAGATTTATAATACTAATAAATATTTCAACAGAAAGTGGAAGATAAATAGCTCAGAAGAACTCGGCTTAAGAGGTTGTTCCAAAGTCCCTACTCATCACCCGTGGGTCATGGATCAAAATAAAAGCATTAGTGAGCTAATGTTACAGAGTCCACCAGGGTAAGCTTGTTTTGGAATCAGCAATGATCCCTTCATAACAACATATTATTTTGAAAATTCTCTTTTGGAACAATGGTCTCTATATGCAGTTTTTTTTTAAAGCTCTGACAAATTAGTTAATAAGACATAAACAAGGAAGGGAGGTAGGGGGTCTGAGTGCAGATAGGTGGCCCACCTAGCATCTTAGCTGCGAGTAGCTCCACAGCTTGACCTATCAAGCTGTTACATTCAATGAGAAATATGGCCAGTGACTCAGATCTAGAAATGAAATGAATCCTATGCAGTTAAATCAGGTCAAGGTCATTTTGTACATTTCTACACGGGAACATACTGCGCTGTTCCATTGCTCGGTATTTGCTTTTACTGGTAAACAAAAGAAGGTCTCTCTTTTTTTTTTTTTTTCTAATACTGCACCTTAAATACTGAATCCTCTCAGACACTATAGTTTCTATTTTTTTGTCTCTGTAACACTTTCAGAAGTCTAATTATGGAAGTACTTATGCCTATTGGGGAACATTTGGAAAATTACTAAAAGAAGCAATCCCCGGGGTCTCTAAATATTAGTTTTGTGTACTTAACAGTCTCATATTTTACTATGTAGCTGAAGCCATTATGGGGCCATGTGCACTTACTGGCTATTAGCTTTAGTCCTTTGTCGTGGAGACCATCCCACACTCCATCTTCCTGCAAATATTATCTTCTTCACTCTTCCATTCAGCCCAGTCTGGGCAGCCAACACACCTGTGATGTGATCCAGTGACCATAACTCAGTACTGAGATAGCTTGAGCCTGCAGTAGTTTTTGAGTCCATGCAGTATTATACTCATCTTGGTATAATCTCATCACTTGGCTTTCAGGACTTTATCACACCTTTGCTTGGATTCTAGTCTACTTGATTGGCTCTTGCTTTTACCTGGAGATGTTAGTTTCAACCAAGACCTGCTACATAATTTGCAGCACAAAGTTCCAGTGATTCTAAATTATTAAGAGCTTCAAGATACAAAATAGAGATTACTTGCCAAGTCTAGTCAATTCTGAGCATAAGGATATTTGTGGATGCACAGGTCATATGCCTGTGAGCTGGGCCCTCTCCCTCATCCTTAGAATGTTTCTATGTCCTTAACTAACACTCATTTATAAATTATTTTATCCAATACAATTGAGTCTAGGTACTATATACACCAACACACCCTACTTTTTAATCCTTAACACCCCTTTTACTCTCAAGTTCACCTGGTCATACCTATTATGGTCATGCCCAAGCCACAGTGGGGATCTTACCACCCCTAACTACAAAGTGGGAGACAAGATGAGTCATACAGTAAAAGGCCATGTTTGTTGAGTTAATGTTCTTAAAGCCTAGTGTTTGCCAAGCACTAAAGCCTTTTCTCATTTCTTTTCTTTTTCAATTGTAAATTGTCCATACCTGAAAGTAAAACTATGGAACAAAATGTATAAATCTCCAATTCAGTATTATTAAATCCTCAATATCTGTCACCATAATGTGAACATTATACAGTTTATATATGTATTGAATTATCAAACTGTGAACAAGAATTTCTGGAAAGAAACTATGTTTATAATGACTGATTGATAAACCAGCAGTGATGTGGAGACACTGGAATGTTGCAGGTCCAGAGATGCTAATTACCTTACCTAGGGATAACTTTAGCCCCAGTAGCCATTCCTTGCCTACCTCTTTGTCTGAACTAATGTCTTGTGTCTAATAGATAAAAAGCTGTTCTGAATCTATTAACTTAGCAGACCTCAAGTTTCACCAACCCAAAAGCTTAGAATGTCACCAGATAATATCTTGGGCCCATAGAGAAGCTTTCCTCGTCTTGCTGCAACCACATTTCTGACGGACCCACCAATGTATTTTATTTTTAGCTTACCTTGATTTATGACTTTGTTTTGTAAAGCTTTAAAACTTCATGAAACTGCTTCCACTTTGAAACATGCAATTTAGAATAACCTAAATCTGTTTTCCCAAGCTATGGTCATTCAAAATGTCCCAAGGATAAACTATCTCTTGCTCCCTTTAAGACAAGAGCTTTATTTTTTACATTAAAAGCAATGTACTTTATATACATGTACAAAAATTACTTGTTGGTTAAAAATTCTGCCAACACATTTAATAACACATAATGTTTTTGTAGAAATTTATAAATTGATCTAGATCATTTCCATGAAAATGCAATATATTATTCCACAAAAGCATATACTTATTACACAAACTTATATTGTTTATAGAAAGTTCAGAAAATAGCTGTACACAAAATAAAGGCAGAGGCAGATGGATCTCTGTGAGTTCGAGGCCAGGTTGGTTTACACAGTGGGTTCCAGGATAGCTAGGACTACACAGAAAAACTCTGACTGTAATATTCAAAAAAGAAAAAAGGCCAAGAGAATATGAACCAAAAATAACAAAAGACCAGCTATTATAGATATTTTTGTTTATAAAGCTCTAGGTATTTTTTGTATACCACATTCACATAAGCAAATACATTTAAATATTATAGCAGATCATCTTATTGTTAATATTTAATATCCTAGCTTGATTCTCAAATTTTCATGAATATTTAGAATGTATTTTTGTCATCTTTTTTGTTGAGTTAAAGGGGAAAATAACCTGCTTTGTTAGGACATATTGGTGTGTAATTTGATTCTGGGTTGGTGTGCTGATATTTTGTTTACTGATATCAATTATATTTTAATATACACCACAGGTTTCTTTCATGGACTGTCAGATTTTCATTTTAGGAGCCTGCTGATTTTATGGTATAGGCTTGTTAGGTGTTTTTTCTATAATTCCAATAGCGTTTTCAGTAACCTGTGGTGAGAATTTTCCCCTTACTTTCCAACCTTTCATGTATCATATCTTTTATTAATAAAATAATGAGTTAAAAAAGCTAGTAGGCCAAATGATCAAAGTACAAGCTCAATTTCATTATGCCTAGATTCAATAGACATAAAGTTCTTCAAAGTTGACATAAGCATTTTGAAGTTCTGACTCTTCATTGTGTTTACCACAGTTCACACCACGTTGCTGTATCACACTTGAGCGTCCCTGCAGAACAGACTAAAGGGTTAATATTTTTGGTTTGCAACAAATAAATTATATTGGAATATAATCAGAATATACTTACTTATAAGTTATATTGTAGTGATATTTCATTTGTATTTTATTAAATAAAGCTTGCCGGAAGTTCAGAGAGGAAAACAGCCACACTGATCAGCCTTACAGACAAGGCAGTGGTGACACACATTTTGAATCCCAGTAGCCACACTAGGACAGTAGGAAAATATGCTTAAAGAAGATTTTTTTAATAGGCAATACATATGGACCCTTGTTTTCCAGTAGCATTTGGAGGCTTAAAACTATTTGGGCCAATGTTTCTTGTGTCTCACTAGAGCATCCTTGTGTTTGACCCACAGTATGACTGATGCAAGCTTGCTTTTGGACTGTGACACTGTACAAGGGACATTTTCTCCAAACCATGGCTCCTGGTCAGGAAGGCCATCAGGGCACTTCCCCTTGGGGACCTGTTAGTGATTGTGAAGAGAAGTAGCCTAGGGAGACTGTAGTTGGAGGTGTCATGGAAAACACAGCAGGAAGGCAACTAGGCGCTACCACACATTGTACATGTACTAGGTCATATGTGTGACTTGGATCACAGGACACACAGACACAGAGACACAGAGGACAAACCATTGAGTTAAACAGCACTGAAGTAATAAGTCTTCCTTTTATTAAGGAAAAACATCATGTCTGTAACAGTCTCATTTTTCTTTTACATTCTATGGGTTTTTCTTGCAAACATCATAGCTCTTGACTCTGATACAGGCTTCCCAGACAACAGCATGGCTATTCAACCATCTGTCTATTCTATATCCAGACCCCTGGGCTCTATCACACAATAAGTACATAAGATCACAAGGAGAATACGGGAGACAGAAGACAGGAGATGATAAGTTTAGTAAACTCCCCGGGTAGTTCTTGATTCTGTTACCATCTAGGGATCCTGATCAGGTTCATTTTCCCTTCTAATTAGAGAGTTACAGGGCAGGAAAAATCTGAGACACAGCAGGAAGCAACAGGTAACAAGGTCTAGTGCAAGTGGAGAAGCACATACATGTATGCATGCACGTGTTCACCTGCAAACACACATACATTTGCACATTCACCAGAGAGAGGGAGAGAGAGAGAGAGAGAAAGACAGAGCATGCACAAAGCACACAGAGACTTCCTACACCGGAGAAGCACTGAAATCCGTTTTACCTCTGGAGGGCTGGGGGTATCTTAAGTATTTTTGGTGGCATAGGATGGGACTCCTTCCCCTCATTTAGAGTGGTCAGGTTAAACAGAGGAAAAAGAACTGACAGCTTACACCCTCTAGTAAACATGGTTTTGTTGGTACAGGATAGGTATCCCTCCTTTAATTTTGGGTTAATCAATTGAGACTAGTGATTCTCAACCCATGGATTGCAATCCCTTTGCGGGGTGGGGGCAAATGATCGTTCTACAGGGGTCAGCTAAGACCATCAGAAAACATAGATATTTATATTATAATTTGTAACAGTGGCAAATTACAGTTATGAAGTATAAATGAAAATAATTTTACGGTTGAGGGGTAACCACAACATGAGAAACTGTATTAAAGGGCTACAGCATTAGGAAGGTTGAAAACCACTGACTTAGACAAATAAGGGAGATCTGAGAGGCTCACAGCCCCCCATATACATGTTAAGAACCAGCATTGAACATATGTAACCAGTTATAATCATATAACTCATTCCTGTTCTTTCTCTAGGTTGTCAACAACTTTTTTTTCTGTTCCCTGTGATCCTTCTGGTGCATCTTTCTTTTGTGGACTTATAAAAAATAATTTTTTTTATTTGCTTGTTTTAATCTGGCATCTATGACTGCAGGAGGAACATGAGCCCAGTGTCATGTGTGGGGAAAGTCCCCACAGGTTGTTGGTCAGGATGATCTCAGATACTACCAAAACAATACAGGCTACTGCTATTACTTTTGGTTGCTCCCCAGAACTTGATCTATTGATAAATACACCACATACTTTGGTCATCGGACTTGGAAAATGAAGCTGGTACTGGCCTGGAAGCTTCCTCCCTGCCAGCTAGCTTTCATAGTATCAGACGGTGCTTTACAGGATACTGGGGGAGAAGAGTCATAGTCTTACCCAGGTGTGAATGCTTCAATCATAAGCTACAATCACGACTCCCCTGGAAGACATACTCAAGGATGGAATAGCGGAATGAGTGTTACAGCAGTAACTAATTAGCAGTAACTAATTCTGACCCTATCCACAGGATAGAGTTCATGCCTGGCACTATACCTCTAGGGAAGAACCTATGGCTGGAGGGGTAAACCTACATCTATTATTTCTCTAAATGGGCTTAGTATCAAACTACCTTTTAAATATAGGCATTTCCATACTCATAGTTTACTGTAATTCTCAGTCTGCATCAGAGAAGTGTCTTTGTGCATTGGATGATGGCTAATGCAAAAATTCACAAACCACCGAAGCTTAGAGAATAAGTATCTGTGGAGTGCTCATCCAGGAATGAGGTGTCTTTATCCCCAACCCCTAGGACTAAGGCTTAAGTAGTAGAAGAGGAAGCAGATTGTAAGAGCGAGAGGTTGAGGGGAACTGGGATGGAACAATGTCTTCTGGACATTACAAGACTACAGGGCTCATGGACTCCCAGGAGCTGTTGGGGGCTTTTACAAGATCAAGCCAACCAACATTCAAGTGTGGGGTGGGATGGGTTCATGGGTCCCCATTGCTAACTGAGAAGCTATGGAGAGTTGATGACTTCAGGGGGAGGGAAAGTCAGCTTGCTTTAAGGATATTGTCCCTGGTAGGTTGACCACACTCCAGTGGGTGGTTCCACACCCACATATACATGAATAAAACTAACTGGACTCAATGGGCTGCTTTAAGAAAAAATAAAGGATGTTAATCTGGGAAGTAAAAGTGGAAGGGGATCCAGGAAATATGGGAGGCAAGGATATGTGTGATTATTATTGAAATGTATTGTATGCATATATAAAATTCTCAAAGAATAAATTAAAAATTGAAGTTATTTGCTTTCTCTTCTATTACTAAGAGGCTTCATTCATCATGGCCAAGTACCTCCCCATCCCTCGTGTCATGATTACAGTGTATTGTCTCCACACTGGGCTAAAGCATGTCAACAACAGTGGCTTCCTTCTACTGGGTCCTTTCCTGTCAAACTCCAAACACAGGGATGCCATGCCCTGTGACAGAGCACCCTACAAGTGTTAGCTTGGACAGATAGCCAAACAACTACACAGCCAAATAATAAAGCTGAAACAGGCCTCCTTCCTGCACAACACCTGATAATCTTTGTTTTGATTCAACTGATTTGGGACTTAGAACTTCATTTTTCCTTTTACAGCACTTCATTTGATGTGGGCAACTACACAAGACTGACAACAGAGTTTTCTTTCATAGATTTAATTTTTTTATAATTTACTATCCAAGGAATATTCTTCTTCCAGTTGAATTCTTAGTAACATTTATTACCGTGCTGTTATTTTCTTCATCCAAGTTATAAATAACAGTTCTGGACAGGGCCTCATATATTACATTTATCTTAACCTCCCTGGAATTAAACTTGTTTGCTCAACTGAATTGCGAAGTCCTCAAGACAGACATCATGTATCATTCATGCCCTTTTTATAATCTCTTAATGTCCCTCAGTTCATTAAATACTAGGAAAAGTACTGCCATCCCTGATAGTGGTACAGGAAGCTAGCTTGGAGTCCACATGTCTGGTCTAGGATCAGATTGTCACTCCCTACAGTGGGGTCAGTTGAGTTGAATTTTTAAACACTCTGATGCATATATAAAACACTTTCTCACAAATAAAATGTGAGAAATAGTAGTAGTGTTACCATGAAAGTTAAATTAACCTTCGCATTGCTGCAACCAAAAACCATAAACTAGAAACGAGATTTATTTTGGCACATTGTTTCACAGGGGTTGGTCCATGTTTGTTTGATCATACGTACTTGAGAAGGAAGTCATAGCAGCAGAAGGGTTGTTGCAAAGCTATTCACTTCATGATTGACCAGGAAACAGAGCAGAAAGCAGCCAAGGACAACATGCCTGCTCCCAGTGAGCTATCTCCTCTTGCTAGGCCAACCTCTCCAAATCTTCAGAACCACTCAGAATAGAGCTACCAATTGAGGACAAACTATTCGTCTCATGAGACATGAGTGTATACACACACACACACACACACACACACACACACACAAATATATGTAGTGTTATTTCAATTGTAAATAAAGGCTACCTGAGGATCTGAGAATAAAATAGTCACACTGGTCAGCCTTAGAGACCAGGTTATGGTGACACACACCTGTAATCCTAGTAACCACAATGACAGGCACCATTAATCCCAGTAGCCACACTAGTTGCCATATAAATTGGGTGGTGCACACCTTCAATCCCAGCTCTAGGGAGGATTATAAAACAGGAGGAAACAGCTCTCAAAACAGTCTCATTCTGAGATTCCGGGAGGCAGGATCGCCATTTCAGACTGAGGTCGAGGTAAGACACAGTGGCTGGTTGTGCTTTCTGGATCTTCAGGTTGAACCCCAATTTCTGACCCTGAGTTTTTATTAATCATGCATCATTTGGCACCCAACTTTTTGTGGCACTTTTTAAGAAAATGCTATTTGCCTGAGGCTTTTTAGCCACCAGCCCAGGCTAGGGCTAGGAATACTATATCACAAGTATTATCTAAATAAAGGAAAGGGTGAAACAAATATCAAAGTCATAAAATATGCTAATGCATTTGTTACCATATAGTTTTCTATGACTTCCACAAGATATATTGATGTCTGGGTGGCTTAACTATTAGAAGTCTACTTTTTCAAAATTCTAGAGGCCAAGTAAACGTATAAGTTTTTGAGTATTGATTTATTTTCGGGTCCTTCTCCTCTCTATAATGGTTATTTTCCCCCTGTGCCCATTTTCATGACCTTGACCTTCCTTGCTCATATATTCCCTCCTCCCTACCTTCAACTAGATCTCCCATGGTTCTTAGATGACAGTCTGGCAATCTGGGCTGTCTGTTAAGTCCTTCTATCTGCATAAAACTGTAGTAAGGACCTTGCATATTTTTGCTTGTTTGATTGAGTATGGAAATAATGTGGTTGAGTTTGTGTCAATCAGTCTCAGCTACAGATACTGGTAAAGAACACTGTGTACACACCAATATATCACCAACAGTGTTTGAAAGTTGTGGCAGGACGTATCTGAGAATATAAGCCCCATTTAGAATTCACAAGTTAATGCAGGAAAAATTCTGAGCATGGGAAGAAAAATAATCAGAAGTAGAAATATATACACACATTAGAACTGCAAGGCAGGTGATCTCACTGTTGGGGAGTACTGTCTACCAGTGGAAGCTCGGACAAAAACCTTCTGCCATCCCCAGTAATGGAATGACTGAGTAAGTTGAATGAAAAGGAATTCACCTTACATACTACAGCTTAGAACTTTGCCAAAAAAGTACAATAATGAATTTCCTCTGCACAACAATCTGTAAACATCTCCCTACTTCAGGGAGGAATGAGGGTCCCATCTAAGGAGACAGATGTGAGAACTTTGCTTTCAGGGAGAATCATGAAACACTGAAGAATGTGAAGTCAGTCCAGTAAGGCAGAGTGGACAATCAGCAGGGAAAGGCAGGAAAAAACAAGTTCAAATGCCAAAGACCATAAGCCAAGCCTGATCAGTTGGAAAAAGCTAGATAGAGTAGGTGTCAGGGACAATGGTGAGACAAAGGGAAAAGTGCAGGCTGGGGCTGAGGGCAAGGACTTACTGAGCTGGTTGCCACCCAGGCCTGAAGATTCTTGCTGTCAACCAGGTGAGTGGGGTTTAGGGGCTCTGCTGGTTTCTCATGCATAGGCCTGGTGTCTGAAGGACCCGTCCCAGATATCAAGCAGAGTCTCCTTCAGGATGGCTGATTCCATATCACTCCAGGTTCTGGTGGATTCACCAAATCAATATCTAAGACTTTCTGGAACATTTGAAAGGATATAAGATAGAAAAGGAAGATTGACTTTGAACTTGTCTAATGAATTACTGTTGTTCTTTTTTTTTAGTTTCAGGAGATCCTTTTTTTTCCTATACAAATTGAGATAAAAATACCTTTGTCATCAGGCTGAGTGTGAGGGTGCCGTAGTTAGGGTTACTATTGCTATGGTGAACTACCATATACAAAGCAATTTCAGGAGAAGGGTTTATTTCATCTTACATTTCAGTCCATCTTCAAAGGAAATCAGCACAGGAATTCAAACAGGGAAGGAACATGGGGGCATGCTGCTTCCCAGCTTGCTCCTTGTGGCTTACTTACTCATCCTGCTTTCTTATAGAATCCAGAACCACCAGCCCAGGGATTGCATCACCCAGGGAATGACTCTCCTTATCAATCACTAATTAAGAAAATACTCTACAGCTGGATCTTATGGGGACATTTTCTCTCTCTCTTTTTTTTTAAAGATTTTATTTATTTATTATATATACAGTGTTCTGTCTGCATATATGCCTGCACGCCAGAAGAGGGCAGCAGATCTCATTACAGATGGTGTGAGCCACCATGTGGTTGCTGGGAATTGAACTCAGAACCTCTGGAAAGCCAGTCAATGCTCTTAACCACTGAGCCATCTCTCCAGCCCGGGGACATTTTCTCAGTTGAGGTTCCTTCCTTTCAGATGACTCTAGCTCATGTCAAGTTAACATAACACTAGCCAGCACAGAGGGCAAAATAAACCACAACTGTAAAGTGTAGCACTGTGGTCAGTATTTGCCATCATAATGGATTTTTCCTTCCTCCCTTATTTTCTGGTACCTTCTTCCTTCTTTCCTTTAATTCTACACAGCTACACAGAAATCAGAAAATCAGACCTACTGCAGCCTTCAAAGAAGTTATATTTTAGAGCTCAGGTCGACCTTACCACAGTGGCCTTCAGATACACTAAGTTTGTGACTTCTTCCTACAGTATCTCAGGAAGGGTGATGCCTGCTGCCCACATGGACGTAAGCAGAGGGTATCATAATCCTGAGTCAGGGTCCCTTGGGGAAGATGAGTGGAAACCTCATAAAACAAACTCAAAGCATGTGTTTTACATAATAGTGGCAATCACAAGGTCAGACAGCCAGCTGTTTCCACATTTGTAGTTGTCTGGGGCTTTACTCCACCATTGTTCAAGACCTTTCACAGATGACTCATCCTCCCTCTCCTCTATAGAAAATCTGTGTCAATCACCAAGATGATATAGATTTGCAACAACCTCTTCAACAGTCTGGGAGGTTCATATAGATTATGTGAATAAAGCCATGTATAATTTATTTTACAAGCAAACAGAAAAGGCAGCCACAGTGCAAGGGTAAAAGTGATAGCTGAAAACACACAGAAATATGAGTGTGAAAAAGGCACTAGATTGGAAATCTGAAAAAAAAATCACTTAAAGAGAATAGAAAGCGACAGGTAAAGAGAAAATGGCATTGAAAGGGTGTAGACAGCAGAACAGGAATTTGGGGAAAGAAGTGACATCAACAGGGGTGAGATAGAGAAGACTCCCGTGATTTCCATTTCTCCAACCCTAAGATTAAATCTGTCACAGTGCCAAGTGGCTTGCAGCCTCACCTCACACTGGTTTGTGCTGTTGTCTAACATGTCACTATGGCTTTCTTTAAGTTCCTCTAACATCATGGTATTTTTTCCTACCATAGGGCCTTTGTGTCTGTGTTTCTCTGCTTGGAATACTCTTTACCCTAAGTTAAAAGAACCATATGCCCAATCTGCTGTGGGACAATGGTCTTTTATCCTGTCAGTTGTATTATTTTTAATAAAATGCTGATTGGCCAGTAGCCATGCAGGAAGTGTAGGCAGGGCAACCAGGCAGGAAGTAGAGGTGCTGCGATGAGAACAGGAGAATTCTGGGAAGAGGAAAGAGTCAGTCAGCAGTCGTCATCCAGAAACAGAGGAAACAAGATGTGACTGCCTAGCCAAAAATGGTACCAAGCCATGAGGCTAATACAGACAAGAATTATGGGCTAATATAAGCTATAGGAGTTAATAAGAAGCCTGAGCTGATAGGCCAACAAGTTTATGATTAATGTAGACCTCTGTGTGTTTATTTGGGACTAAACAGCTGCAGTACTGGGCGGGACAGAAGTATCAGTCAACACCCAAGCCTCACCTCACTGATCTAGGCCAGATCAGCATCCCTGTGTATGTGCTTTTATACAACTTTAGTCTGTCTTAATACTAATCTGTTGTTTTTTCTGTTCAAGAGTTTATTTTAATGCTAAATTATTTGGCAAAACAATCTGACTCACAATATTCTATCCCAGAGATCCTGTCCCCTTTAAAACAGTAAGGTGCCTTGCATGTGGCTCCTGCCACAGGAGCCCTTGAAATTCAGAATGAAGGATTGCTCTTTGTATAAAGCTTGCAGAGTACATTCAAGTCAAGGGGACCCATGGTACCTTTGTTTAAAGGTTAACAAGTTGGACTTTAAAAAGCCATCCAGACAATTCAAGCTACATTTAAAAATTTAGAGAATTTTAGAGCAATCAAAAGATAGAATTTGTCCCACCCAAATCATTTGTGTTATCTGATAAGAACGTTTCAGTCACTGGAATGTATAATTTATGGGAGTGGGACTCTTTAATACACCCATCTTGATTTCAACTTTAGTGTGTGACAAACTGACAGAAAACTAATCAACACACAAACTTTGAATGATGCTTTTCAGCTTCACTTTTTTGTTTGTTTTCTTCAGACAGCATCTCATGTAGATCAAGATGGCCTTGAACCCCTAATCCTCTCACTACCACCACTCAAGTGCTGGGATTGCACATGAGAACCACCACATTCAGTTTAACCTTATGTGGAAATTATATTCCCGTGTAGATAATGCCCAAGCTATTTTGAAACCTTTCTATTCCCTGTTATTCTTCTTACATTGCTTCACCTTTGCTGTTTAGTTATGAGAACTCTGTATTTATTGGGTCAATCGATAGGAAGGAGTGGAAGGCTTCAGTCACATTATTCATATCTCAGATAGCATAAGAATGATAGAGTCTATCATAATGTTTGCTGCATCTTTCACACCTGGGTTCCCAGAACCCTGGTTAGGGAATGAAGAAAGGACAGACACACAAACACTAAACCTGGATTCATGAGGGGTTCTCTAACCACAGAAACATGGAATTTCAGCATGTTTATTAGGTGCAGCACAGAGGGAGGTGTGGCCATTCTTTGTTGGAGATCTCTGCAGGTGAGCAGTCTCAAGATGCAACTGTCCCTGAGAAGGAAGTCTTTGCACACACTGATCAATTGTTCATAAACACTCATGCTCAAACCCCCAACAAAAGCTTTGTGGTCCCTCACAAGCCTGGCCCACAGCTTTGCCAATTTACCATGGGCCAATTCACCTAGGACTTCTCAACAGGCCTTTCTCACGTCAAAATATACATCCCTTGGAACTTCACCACCTCAGCAATCCCTCTGCTCCCTACAAATATTTGCAACAGATGCAGATTCCAGCCATAAGTGACCAATAAATATAACAGTCCATTCAAAAGTAACTTTGTTTAAAAACTTAGAAAAAAGGAACCTTTTCATTTGTCTCTAGAAGAATACTCAATGTTACTTAGCAAAGTCAGAAACAAATAGTGTAAATTAAGATGGCTCACATTTTGAAATAATACTAAAATCTTTTATTGAAAGCATAAGATCTATATCTAATGAATGAATAATTTAGATCAGGAAACCACAGAATGAAAAGATCTAACAGCCCAGGGCTTACAACCCAGAATAGTATAAAGCAGGATTCCCACTAGACTATGATCTCCTGGAGATGCAGGCAGATGGGGACTGATGTGGAGGAAGCCTGAAGTGGCATCACTTTGCCTGAAGACAGGAGAGTTTAAGCAGTTGAAGATGAATTTATATAGGGTTTAGTTAAGAAATCGGAAAGCAAGGATTTGGCATTGTTAATCTAACTGTATCCAGGAGAGAGAAATATCGAGTCTGGTAGCCATAGAGAGGACATTGGAGACATTAAAGTCATGTTTTGTTATTTTGGCCACACTTCAAAGAATATCTAGATTTTACTTCATTCTCTCCACCAAAGATACATAGAGAAATAAGGCTGACAATGTCAAGCCAAGCAACACATTTCCATTGCTTACTAGAGCTCTGGCCCCAGCTATTTCTGTAAAACACTGGGACTATACCAAGTATAGGAGAGAGGGGCCAAAGTAGCTGCCTGCCAGTGCAGGCTAAATTACCAAGTCTGTCCATTTTACTCCGCAACTCAAGTGACTCATCTCGATACTCTCCTCCCAAGGCTAAGTAGATTCACAGACAGCTGAGGAAAAAGAGATGGGATAGTTGAGAAAGTTTTTGACTTGGTGCCTAATGTTGCATTTCCCAGATCCTGGCTAATCAGAGCAACAGCCACCTGCAGGAAGAGGAACACCCCAAACAGAAAAGATTTGGCTAGGCTTATGGGTTAGGCAGAATTCAATAACCTCAGATTTATTCCTCTAGTCTATTGACACCCAGCAAGGCAGGAATATCCGTGGGCTCACTTCCATCTGCCAGCTGGCAGTCGCCGAGTATCTCAGGCTGTCCTTCATTGCTCCCATCCACATCCATAAAAGTGCATCCTCCCTTAGACACATGTGGGCATCTTCATTCTCATGGGCCCTGCTATATTTTCGCAAGACATATTAAAGACAGAGAAAATAAATTACTTTCAGCGTCAATCTTGGTGGCCTTCAATGAGCACTTGCTTGTGTGAGTTCTTGTACTCTGGTTTTATGATAGCTATTCTATTTAATTTTGACCACTACCTATAAGACAGATGCAATTGTTATCATGGGTTTGAAGACTGAATTATGTGTCAAGTGCTCCTGATTTGGGATAATAATTGAAAAATTTCAACTATGATTTTATTTACTAGGTATGTATTATTAGTGTATAATGTATTATTAGTGTATAATTTAGAAATTACATGTACCAGATGAAGAAAACACTAAATGAACACATCAAAATATGGTTATCTACAGCTGATTTTAAATGAGTTGAAAATGAAACTGCGGTCTTCAGTTTCACCTCTGATTGTCAAATGTGCCAGCAGATTTCCATTACAGTAACATTTTCTTATACTTCCCAGTCGTCAGAGTCAAATATCCATTCAATGACAATAAAGTATAAAATCACTAGGACATAGTCCTTAGGTCCATCAGAAATAGAATTTTCTGAAGTATCCTTCAGCCATTTACCAACTGTACAAGAGTTATGTCTAGGGAGAATCACGAGGCCAAACTCAGCAAAGTAATATTCATTTCACTTCCAGGCTTTGCAAAGCAACAACACAAGCAGGTCAAAGGTAGGGAGATATTTCCTTTCCACCATTACCACTTCCACCAGAGCCAGCAATTGTCTCCCTTACTGGGAGAGAGCTGCATATGAGACACTGTGAAATATTCCTTCATCCCCCTTTACATCCCTCACTAGTACCTACCTTTCTGAATCGCAACTCAAGGTAGACAATGTCTAGCAGCAGCCAAGAGTAAAATAGGACACCTTCTGGGCCACTGTCAATAGTATATGAAGTCTCCAAATGAGGATAGTTTTCAGGCGAAATAAGTATTCATTCACTAAGCATTACTGATCCCTCTGAATTCAGCCATTTTGTGTTTCTATGAAAACAATAACCAAGGCTAACATTATGGAAGTTTAAGAGTATAGTGCCTGCGTCTGATAAGAGCATTACTGGATAGTTCGTGGTATGGCAGAGAAGCAGAAAAGGAAGCAGCCACGTTCAGAAGAAGCCAAGTCAATGAGAGGATATTGCTTCATAACAATCTGTTCTAGCAAGAATTGGTTCAGTCTCAGAAGCCAGCTTTAGCCTCTTCTAAGGATATTTCCCCATTACCTAGCTGCCTTCCATGGAGTCTTGCCAATATCTCAGCACCGATGCACCAAGGAACAAACTTCCATTGCAAGTGACCATTTGCTGGGCACATTCAAATTGTATCCAAGCCATATCCCTTCTAAGTTCAAAACTGTCTTTTTGAAGAAGGGATACAGTCAAAGACTGTACCTGGCTGTGGATCTCTGTATCTGCTTCCATCAGTTACTGGATGATGGTTCTATGATGACAGTTAGGGTAGTCATCAATCCGAATACTAGGGAAGGTCAATTCAGACACCCTCTCCACTATTCCTAGGAGTCTTAGCTGGGATCATCTTTGTGGATTCCTGGAAATTTCCCTAGCACCAGGTTTCTCCTAACCCTATAATGGCTCCCTCTATCAAGCTATCTCTTTTATTGCTCTTCCACTCAGTGCCTCCCCCAACTAGACCATTCCCCAACCCCTCCCCTCTACCACACTCTCCCACCCTGCCCCCAGTTTACCCATCTAGTTCCCCTTGACTTTTAGAGTATTTTCTTTGTGGTATACAACTGTTTTGTCCTAGTGACTTGAGAAGTGTCCTATTTTGGACAGGCAGTGGTGACTCATGCCTTTAATCCTGGCACTTGGGAGGCAGAAGCAGTATAATCTCTGTGAGTTTGAGGCCAGTCTGGTCTACAAAGTGAGTTCCAGGACAGTCAGAGATACACAGGGAAACCCTGTCTCAAATAAAAAAAAATAAAAAACAAACAAGCAAAAAGACACAAAACCAACTAACCAACCAAACAAAAAAATGTGTGCTATTTTCTCTGATATGCTGAGACTTTGTTACTAATAATGATGCTGGCTAACTTGTAGAAAGTGCTTACTAATCACCTAGTACCAGTATTCATTCAGTCCAAGAGTCTCACGAGGCATTTGGTGTCCATTCAGAGTAAAGACCTATGAAATGAGATGAAGTCTCCTGTTTAATGTCACTGAGCCAGAAAGGAATACAGCCATTCACGCAGTTCAGCCTGTGTTGGCTGTTGAGAGCTGGGACATGAAGCGACAGAGTTACAAAGGTGTCCTAAGGATCCACAGGCTTTGGAGACCAGGCACATCTGGGAAATCAAATACTTAGCCCAATGAATATCGACAAGAACCATGTATGACTCACACCGTCACCTTGAAAATCTCTAAAATATACACCCAAAACAGAAAAGACAGAGTCCTCAAGTGAGTTGGTTGTATTTTCCTGAAAGGGTAAAGCAGGATGATGTCGTGAAACATGGCCTTCCTCTGGTCCCAAGGAAGCAAAACCAAAAACCTCCAAGGCTTTTCATAACATGCAAAAAAGAAGAGCATGGCATCAGGATTCAGATGCTTCTAGAAGAATCTACACCACTTCTTCAAACTACAAATGGAACAGGCCTTGGGGAATCCCAAGAGGGAATGGAAGCAGAGCTCCAAGGCTACTGATGCCAGCTCCCCACTGAATGCCCAGTCCCATGGTCATTCATTCCTGCTGCCCTTAACTACCTGTGGACATCTCGCCTTCCCTTCTGAAAGACCTTACCTGATGATGATGAAAATCAAAGTCTGCAGGAAGGCTTGCTCATCCTTCTGTGAGGTCTGAAGACTGTTGCACTGGGTACCACCGCTCCACTGGTCACCGGGAGCAATTTGAAGAGCAAATGAGACAAAGGCATAGTTTAGAGTACTGCACATGAAAGTCACCAACAGGCCACTCTGCTCCAGTCACACTGACAGCTCTGCTTTCTTCTGGGCTTCTGTTCTGAACACACTGTATTAAATGACTCATTTATTCTTCACAGTAGCCCTGATTATCCCTTACTCTAAGACCACTGAGACTCAGAAAGATTTACAGACTTGCTCATTTCCCATACCTTTGCCGATCATTATTGGCTTCCCCTGCTCTGAAAAGGACATCAGTCTGTAACATACAGGAGTCTGTTCCCCCAGGCTTCTACCCTTCATGCCTGTTAGTAGCTTGTGCAGAATGGTGCTTATATCTTCAAAGGGGTTGCACTCTGTCGCCTTAGAAACCTGCCATGCATTCTTTGCTTGAATCTCCTTTCCCACTTCCCATTCAGGGCAGTCACTACTCAGAATTCAGTTCCTCCTGAGGAGCAGTGACTGCCACTCCATCATTTGCTCTTACGGTACACAGCTTTCAGACTGTTTGACTGTTTCCTTTAAAGTCTCATTCAGGGAAGCATTTGGTCTCACCCTCTACACTGGAAGCCCCATGCTCCTAACTGCCCACAGAGCATGAGAGATGCCTGCTAGCTGGAAAGTCAACAGTGCTCCAGGAGGAGTGAAAGGTTCAATTTTCTTTTACTTATTTTCCCATTTTTGTAACTATTCCCATTTTAAGCCTGAAAATTCTGAAGTTTCTGCTCATAACACCATTAGTCTGATTTAGTTTTATTTAACTAACACAGTTTTGGTCTCTAACCTTACCTAGCAGGGAAGGAAATGTCTGTGTATTAAAATCCTTGGTGATTACAAGATCTCATGCTGCCATGGAATGAAAGAAGAAGCAGAGAAGACAAAGGAATGATCTTTATATGACCCTTCGTAATTTTATTCTACAGTCCTCCTGTTCGCTCAGAAGCAGCTGAAACGTCTTTAAACACGGCCCCTCTTCAGTCCCTCTGCCTTGGGAGTCACGTATCATGTACCAGGGATCTGAAAGATTGCGCATGCTCTGAGTGCTTTCAAAAGTGAGAAGGACCTGCCATCAGAGGAAAGCAAACACAGCCCTACCCGTAGCCCAGCTATGCATTAGAGAAGGGCATCTGTGCACAGCACTAAGTCTTGTAGAGTCTAAATGAGGATACATCATTGCTTGTATGGATTATTATTATTTATGAAGATTTGATCAGAAACAAATGTTAAGTTCATAGCCAAAGGCTTGATTGCTGGCAAGCAGTCGCTGCTGCCAGGTCTCTTCTTCCCTTTGCCTTTATCATCAGAGATTTTGAAATAGGCAGGCTTCAGAGGCTCCTTCAACCCCTGAAAAATTACATCTAAGTTGGTTATATCCACGAGGGACTTTATTTTTAGAGGAATTATGTGTATGTATTTCCCTGGGTTGTCTTAACCAAGCACCATATGTCTAATCAACAGAAACAATTACCTTACAGAGCTTCTAACATAAAGATATTGGCAGAGCTGGTTTCTTTTATGTGCTCAGATGGAGAAGCTACTTTCAGCTTCTTGCATAGAACCTAGTGGGAGGCTAGATGGGATTCTCCATGTGACTTGTCTGCACGTGTCCACCTTCATTTCCCCTTTACATAAGAACACTAATTTTCCTGCATCAGGGTCCCCCATGATGACTTCGTCTAATCACTTAAAAACACTGTTTCTAAATAAGTTCTCATTCACACAGTTCTGGGGTTAGAACCCTTCCCCCCCCCAGGTTGTTTTGGGTCATGGTGCTTACAGCAGCAGTAGAAGAAAAATAGAACAATTTGATTCGCACATATTGAACACACCATAAAGCCAAACTTGAGTGGTTACTATGGGTAACATAAAAGTCATTTAAAAATTAGCGGTCTGAAAATGTGGGAGCATGGTTCCTGGAGCCAGCAGGCTTTTTTCTTAAAGCCTTTTCCTTCTTCGTTGAAGAACAACCTACCCTGTGATATATATGGGTCCTCAGACAGTGGAAATGATTCTGAACTGCTAGTAAAAGAAGCCTGTGTGTCGTGGTTTAGGGAAGATCTTTCAGTTTGACCTACTCCATGGCACGATTCCTAAAAAAGAGGCACCTGAATTGAAATTTTCTAAGATGCTGCTTTTCTAATATCTGTGCTATCCTTATGTCTGTCTACCACTGTGCACAACTCCTCTGGACTAAGAATTTATGACGACAAATAGAATGCCCCCTTCTTCATCTCTTTTAGATTTCTTTGCTCTTCTGGACATAGATAGTTTGAGTTGTAATCAAAGACTTAAGTTCCATATCAGGACTTCTATAATCATACTGCTGTCATTGCTGAGTTAAGCAAAGCAACTGATGCGACTGATATCAGAAGTGTTGGAATCTATCCTAATTCCTCTGCAGAGCTATTGTTCACTTGTCATGTGGTATGAGTTACAGTGTCAGGAGTCTATCTGTGGTAGACATGTCCTGGATAGTTTTATGTCTACTTCATGCAAGCTAGAGTAATTTTGGAATAGAGAACCTCAGCTGAGAAAATCCTCCTCAAGACTGATTTATAGATAAGACTGTGATTTATTTGCTTGATTGATAGTTGATGTTGGAAGGCTTAGTTCACTATGGGTAATAGAAAACAGACTGAGCAAGCCATGAGAAGCAAGCCAATAGGCACTCCTTCCCGGCCTTTTCATCAGCTGCTGCTTCCAGGTTCATGCCTTGAGTTTCTGTCCTGAGTTCTCTCAATGATACACTGTGATGTAGAACTGTAATCTGAAGACAACTCTTTCCTCCCCAAGTTGCTTCTGATCATGGTGTTTTATCACAGCAACAGAAACACTAACGAATGCACGATAGGTAAATGGGGAGGAGATAGTAGAGTCTGGCAAATGGACATTTTTCCCTGTAAGAAACTTAATAAAGCACATACCTATGTTGGACTTGAGTTGGTTTTCTGATTGCTTTCACAATGTTAATGTGTTCAGTCATTGGCATCTCCAATAATCACATAAATCAAAAAAGACACATAGGTAAGTTGGTGCCTTGTCTTTTACCACTCCATGCTCTATGCCACCTCAGGACTCTGCCAAGAAGACCATCACCACTGTGAACAAACAAAACCCCCTTTCTTTCTAAGCAGCCTGCCTTGGATACTTCATCCTACTAATGTAGAAAAAAAAACAACAAAACAACAGACCAATATACCAAGGACTACTGAGAGGTATATACCAAGGATTACTGAGACCAATATACCAAGGACTACTGGGTTTGAAAAATGATTTCGCATAGTAGTGAATCTTAGATCTAACGTTTGCTTAGAGGGGTAGTTTTCTGAATGAAAACTATAGAAATCATGTTTTAGCAAGAAGAAAACATGTTTTCCTATCATATATTACCCTGTTGGAGGAAATGAAGAATTAGCTATGCAACCGAGCAGCTATGAATTAAAATAAATATACAGTAAATCACCAGTAATTACACAACTGCAGTCACAGCACAGAATACAGGTGCTTATACTCAGATGGCTTGACTGCTACGTGTGCTGCACTCACTGCAAATTATTCTTTAATTGATGGTACTAATCTATATTTTACAACGTTAAATATGAAACAAATTGAAAGTCATGTGTCAATGTTTGCTCAAACAAAAACAACATGTATTTAAAAATAAAAATATTATAGAGGTAAGCATCATTCTTCATGCATGAAATACACAATGAGTTATGGGCCCAGTATTTTTCTGCACATGGTAGCTGAGTTTGTAATTCTACCCTAAAGCAAATAAAAATGTATTTCTATTATGACTATCCTAGCAATGTTTGTAAAAGAGATGGTTATTGATGACAGGATGTCTATAAAATTCAATTTGCTTTTAAAGTGGCATTTAAAAATTATGTACAAATCTTGGGCTGAAGGGACTCATTCTCATCCAGTTGAAATTGTGGAATTATTTTGACTAGAAATGAGTGGCAGATGTGTTGTTTCTTCAGCTGAGGTATTTTTGTGGCTAAAGGAAAGCTAGATCTATGCATCTGGAGAAGTTGAAAACACCATGGGTGGTATGGTCAATACACAGGCACAGTGCCTGAAAGGAATCATGGGAATGCTGAGTGTAGAGGTGGTAGAAGAATCCAGCCAGATTTAAGTGGGGGCTTTTGAGTGATGTGATCTTAGTGTAGTAGGGATTGTCTGTGTCTCATGGAACATTTCCATTGAGATACAACTTCTGGTCCTCTTTAAATATTTGAATAGCTTTTAGGTGTGTCCCAAGTTCCAATTTTTAGAAGTTACATGTGGCAAAGTTTCCAATAAGAAATTCATCTTCATAAGAGAATGATTGGAACCAGAATGTCCAGGCAGGCATCAGAATCTCCAGGCAGGCGCCTTGACTCCCATAGCCCAGTGTAGAAAGCAGGTGATAGCTCTATATTATGGTTTTTCTTTGTTTCTGTGAAGGGGTTTAATCACTAGAATGGGTCAAATGAAAAAGGAAAACACACTCACTTTCTGTGTCCATGAGTAAGATAGGTTTTACTTCCTACTTTGATTATGAACGTGGCCAGGGATGTGCCCAGAGTCTTAGTACTGAGCAAAGATCTGTGGTTTAGATTGGACAAACGTTTTTCTGTGGGTGGGGATATAGGAAGTGGGCAAACACTGCCACAAATTTTTCACAGGCTGGAACTCTTGGAATGCAGCAGCGCCATTCTTGGTCTTTGACTGGCCGCCACTCTCTTTCGTGCTCCCAGGAGTCAGAATAGCTACTGTAGAGGACAGGTGCTTGGTGTTGGCTTATAATTACGAATGTATTACAGATAATGAGAACAGGGTAGTTCCTAGAAAATAGACCAGAGGAATGCTAGTAGGTGAAAATACTCCTCCCAAAACCAAGGATGGCAAGAATCCAGATCTCAGGATAACTGAGGAGATGGATACAGATGTTAGCTGTAAGAACAACACTCTCACGTTAGCTGGGGTCCTGGTCAGTGGTGAAGACTGAGGGAGAAAAACAGATCAAGGCTGGCTTTGAAACTTCCTTCTGAGCCAGGCAACTGAAAACTAGACTTTAGAGAAGATGAGACTTAATAGGCTCTGGAGCAGGATAACCAATCTGGTTTTTATTATGGGAAGTATTTTATTTACTAATTACAGAAGAGTTTTAACTTCCTTGTAATTGAGTTCATCCATATTTATACCAGATACAAACACATGAAAGAACAATTTGTTAGATGTTATTAAACTTGTTTAAGTGTATAATAAATTACAATGTAGATTGTTTTCAGCATAAAGCAAGCATCACACATTTCTCTTGATAATAAAGATGATACACGGCCAAATGAAACACAGATATAGAAGAATCTCAAATAGTAAAGTCTTCCTAGCAATCAGAAAACCCAACCCTGCTTAATAGATGAGGACACCGAACACCAACAGTTGGTGGGCTCCTCTACAAATGTTGAGGGCACTGACTACGTGCCAGGCACTTGCTTTGTGCTGCAGATATTAAAGTAAACAGAAAGAACATGGTACCCGTACTCAAAGAGCTGTTAGCCAGGATAGTGGAGAGCAGTTTCCAGTGATCAGGAAATCCTCACACAGCATAATGAATATTGTGAGCAAGTCATGCCAAACTGCAAGGTGCAATGAATGCAGGCGTGGGAGCAGCTTATACATATCCCATGTGACCTGACCTTAGAAGCATGAGCAGTGGTCATACTGACACAGCTTTAGTGCAATAGGGTTCCAGGAGAGTCAAGGCAAGAGCAGGCATAGTGCATTTAATACTTAAAGGAGTTAAGCGTAAGAGAGAATTCTAGTCCTGGCTTCTGGGGCCTCCCAGCTCAGTGCTGTTTTAGGGGCCCATCTGCCCTCTAGAAAATATATGAAGGTTCACCTCACTAATCAGTACTCTAGCAAAGCAGCACACATGGCTCTCACTTCATCTCACATGGGAATAACAAGACTGCCTAAGCCTCCTGCTTAAAACTTGCTTTTTCTCTCAGAGCAATCATTACTCCCTATTATAAACTTCTGCTTCCTTGTAGAGCAGCTACATTCATTGGGTCATGCCACAAAATTCAAGTCTGGAAGGAATCTTAAAGGATCATTTTGCAGTAGCCAAAGATAGAGGTGGGGTCAGCAGGAACTGTTGCCATCCTGGTGTAAGCAAGGGACTTCCTTTGTAAGGAGAGAACTGAACTAAATCATTCTATACTTTATTATCACCTTCAGTTCTTCATGGCAGTAACAAAACATTCATCCCTGCAGAGGTAAACTCCTTGTACCCACCCTCATCCCTTCCTTCTCTACTGTATGGACTATGCATCTGCACAGAGAAAGGTTGGCCCCAGATGGCATTAGAAGTGTGCAAAGTGTCACTGCCAGGCAGTTGAGGCTAACATGAGTTCTCCCCTGAAAATGGAGCTGAGCAGTTGGCATCAGATGTACAAGAAAACCCACATCAGCGTTTATCCTCCTAAAAGTATCCATTTCTATTGAAAAGTTGCATCCAAACCAGTCTCTAATCTATTTCCAGACAGATTCACTAAGGTCCGAGATGGTCGCTTCTGTCTCAGCAAGTTCACCAGGAACAGTCCTCCCTCATCTTCTCTGGCTGTGCTGTCTGGCATGTACTCGGTGGGGTGAACACAGAGGGGTCCTTAATTCCTAGCTGCACATCAAAAAACCGAGTGGACAGGACCACAGTGTAATTCCTGATGAAAGTCTCCTGGACTGGGTAACAATCCTTGGCTGTATAAACGCCAATCCAGGTTTCATCTGAAGAGAAAAAAAGGTGACCTTTTAAGAGAGAAGATAGGCAAAATTCCTGTATATTTCTTTTTGTGATAAAATACAACTGGCATAAAATGCACCTTTTAACTTTGTAAGGATGCATTTTGGAGGCATTCACATTGTTTTACAATTATCACTGCTTAATTTTGCAAATTTCCCAAACTGAAAACTCTTACTTGTTCAAAGGTTTCCCATCTTCCTCTCCTCCAATCCCTTTCAACCAGCATGTTACTGACTGACTGATACTGATTTGGGTACTTCGTGTACACAGTATTTATCATTTGTGACTGGCTTATTTCCCTTAACATAATGTCCTCAATATTTATTCATTTATTACACATGCCAGAATTCATATCCCTTTTTTCAAAAAGGATAAACACTATTCTACCATAGGTATGCATCACATTTTGTTTATCCAGTTATCTGCTGATGGTATCTGAGCTGTTTCCAACAGTTTGATGCTAGGAATGAACCCACTATAAACAGAAGTGTATAAATAACTGTTCAAGTCTTTGTAATCATTCTTTCGACTATATCTTCAGAGTTGGATGCTCTGGACCATATGACAATGTAGTTAATGTTTTGATTAAATTCCATACTATTTCTCACAGACTGAATGTCTACTCTTCATGTTTCAAAACAACTTCAGAATTAAAAGAAATCAATTTGTCTTAAAGCAGGCCTGTTTGTATGTAGAATAATGGAGCAGGTCTGGACATTGCAGCTTTAAGAAGGGATGGTGGGGAAGGAAATGTTGGTATCTAATTCAGGAGTATTCTTGGAAAGAATTCCTTTCAGGTCACAGTCGTCATGGAGATCATGAAAAGTCTACAGCAAAGGGTGAGGCCATAAGTTCCAAAGTGCCAGAGACATGAAGGTAATGCTAGAAGATAGAGGTGTTCCAATAACCCACTAAGAAAGCATTACACATAGTTGGAAAATACACAAGGGGACTTACATGGGCTTTAAAACTCATGTAAGTATGCAAATTCCCTAACAACTACCTTGCTGAAGGGACTTGGAAGAAGACACTACTCCCCCAACATACACCCTAAAATGAAGTATATGAATCCTTCCATCCTTACAGGATCTGGCTGTCTTTCTGTCAGACCACTCCTGGACTGTGATCTGCTCCTGTGGCCCCCCAATGGAGTACTGATCTTCAAAGGTAGAATTCTGGGGAATGTCGAGAGGGTCCCAGGGTTCTGTCAAGGAGATCTTTGCACACTGTTTGGTGGCTTGTTCAATCTGAAACATCACTCCATCCTTATAGAGCAAAATGTATTCAAATAATCTGAAATGTGGATTAAAAGAAAAACAGTTAAGGGCCTTTATGTTAAAAACCATCATGGCGTATATCAGCACAGATCCCAAAGGCTTTTGATATAAATTATCGTATAAATTACTTTAAAATGATTGCAAATCATTTGTTCTCTATTGACTTTATTCACATCAAACACCCAACTGTGGAAAAAAAATAAATAAAATTTAGAAGTTAAACTTGACAGTTCATGAGGTGAATTCTTGTCAGTGAACAACTACATGCTAGACCCCATGCTTAGGCTACCAACATGAGGAGGACATGTGGGTTTTACAGCTGCTTATGATGATTTGTTTAGTCAGACAAAGAATGACTTCCCTTTGGTTGGGATCCTGGAGCATTAAATCAAGGAATTAAAGAAATATCCCATAAGATAGCACTCACTGCAGACATGTAGACCAAGCACCTACATCTCACTGCCTGGAGAACCTTCACAGTTATTTGTTCTGTTGACAGAAGGCACTCTGTGTGTAACCTGAGGAGCCTGGGGCAGTAAGGACAAAGGTTAAGGAACCTCCAGAGGAAAGGACTCATAAAGCAATCTTGCCTACATGCTTTCTATCTCCTCTTGCGACTTACATCTATATCTGAGCCAGAAGTCTCTAGGTATGCTGTGTTGTATCTCTTAAAGCTAAGCAATCTTGGTACTTTGTAAAGCCTCTGGGCCATGGTCAGTTCAAAACTCAGGACACTAGTGCTGTTTGAGCAGAATGGGATGTGAGAGCACGACCTTAGAGAATGTATTTCAAAAGCGAAAGGAGACTGCCAGCTATGGCAGAGGACCCTCTTGGCATGGGTTCAATCCCAGCACCACAAAGAAAACGGGTGGCCAACTAATGATCTTTACTGAATGAACCTTAGGCTCCACAAAACATGCTCATTTAGGATGCATGCTCTTTATTCAAATTCTGTATATAAAATTATTTGCTTCATAATAAGGCATTATCAATAATGATACCTATTTTGTCAAAACAGTATCACTATTAGCATTACACTTGGAGTTTCTATGAGGTGGTATAAAAATATGAGCATGACCTCATTTTATATATTTATATATATCCTGCCTATTTCAGGATACATATATTCCAGAAAAGTTATGAACCAGCTTACAAGGGTAAAACAAACAATGAATGACAAGATTACATGCATTTAAAGGTAGGAGTGGCTATGGAAGGAAAAAATACGCATTTGTAAGATACTATTTATAAAGGGAGCTAACGTGGGGCTAGAGAGGTGGCTCAGTGGTCAAAGAGCTTGTGGTATGAGCATGAACTTGAGTTTGGATCCCCAGCATCCAAATAAAAATGGGCATGATAACGGATTCCTGCAATTCCAGCATTGGGTGATGCAGACAAGAGAGATGGGTCTCTGAACTAATTGACCAACCTGCATAGCCAAATCAATGAATTTCAGGTTCAGTGACCGACTTGGTCTCAAAATAATGTGAAGAGTGGCCAAAGAAAGGTACCCAGGGTCTACCTCTGGCCTCCACATGTATGAACACACCCATCCACATGCATACATACATACACTTATACTATCAAATGCATACACACATATACAAAACCACTACACATTTACCACACACATAAACATTGCTTTAAATGGAGCCAGTCTCCTATAATATGCATGTAGGGTCCACATAGAATGGTTAGCTTTTTGCAGTGTGGGGTGGGAATGCCAATATTATCTCACAGTCAGTTAAGTCTCCAAAACGATAGAACCTAAACATTCATTGACTAAATTTAGAAATGTCAACAACAGATTTGAGAGCACAGTCCATGACTAAACACAAGAACCTCTGTCCATAAGAAAATCATAATCTATGGTGCTTTTAATGACCAGGTGGCCACCCGGGAAGCACTCTGCTGTGTACTCTCAGAGACATATAGCTGAATCGTTTACCCCTACTGTTAGCCTTGTTCTACGTTTTCTGAGGCCTGTAGTGATAACTGTCCCCTAAAGGACTCATGGTGTGTATGGGGATGCCTTCTTAAGACCACTGCCATTAACACCCAAATCCACCCTAGCATTTAGATTTCCCATAGAGACCTTGCCACCCTCGCCAGGGTTTACTGGTCTATGTGAGAGTATTTACCTAGTGTGCCATATTCAGACTTCCCCAGTTGTGTAGAATTGGGACTGGATTCCTACTGGTCAGATTCTCTGTGTACCTGAACTGTCATGTGAACTTATAAGCTGTGGAGGTGATTTCCACCATGTGAGACAAGTAAGCCTGAAGAACAAAGTAGCAAGTAGAAAGAACTAGCAGGCAGGCTGGGGTTCCAACAGTTGCATTATTTATTTTCTGGGGTGTTCAGAGACTCCCCTAGAGGGTTATGATGACCTTCCTTTGTTCTTATAAAGCTTCATTTTTTGGCCTGTGGTTTTATCTGAGTCAACACCTTGTGAGAAAAAATGGTCACTTTGGCTCACAGCTCCAGATGTGTCGGTCCAGTCAATATACCTGCTTCTTTGGAACCTGTGACGAAGCAGGAATCATGGTGGGAGAATGTAGCACAGCAACTCAAAGTTTAGAACAATGGCCACTTCTACAGACTCATGAGAAATGGTCTCCCCATGGAACATCCACACGGAACACCCCCAGAGTCTACAGCCGCCTTACGACATCTCTTTTCTAAATTTCCTGGACAGCTCCCTTAGGCATCATCAAACTTGTGCCTCTAGTTTCTGTCACCCCCACAAATGACATTGTGTCTAAGGTTTGATAAGAGTTTGGCTCAAGAGGTTAGGAAGGAACATGAGAGCGGTGAGGTGTGTGCTTCCAGCATTAACACTTCAGAAAATAAGTGATCCAGTTTCTCACTGTTCAGTTGCCGACTTTGATCACCAACAAAGGTGATAACACAGATGTCTCCATGAGAAATTAGCTATTAATGTTGGATTATACTTTGTGATGCTAAGACTGTCCTTATCTGGTGTTGGTTTTAAACGTCATTGCCCATTAGGTGCTTTAACAATTTTTAGATGTATTTATCTTATTTATTGCTCAGGTGCAGCATGCATGTGTGCATGTATGTGTGTGAGAGACACACACACACAGGGAGGGAGGGAAAGAGAGAGAGATGGAGAAGCAGAGGGAGGGAGAAAGAGGGCTAGCTAGTTAGTTTGTTGGTACAAGTCCATGTTCCTACAGACGTCACAGGACAATTTGCTGGAGTTGGCACTCTGTGAGAAGTTTCCAGTGAGAAGAAGCAAGTGACCAGGCTTGGTGGCAAATAAATGCCTTTAGCTGATGTAATACCTTGGTAGCCTTCACCTAGAAATTTTAGGTAAAATCATTTCCTGGATCAATTATTTCATGAGAAGGTGGCATAATAAGACCAAGGGCAGAATAAATGACAGTTGCCTATGATGTCTAATCCCTACAGGATAACACTACTCTCAAGGCTCCATATGTTAGCTATATCAAGCACCATCTCCTGCTCAGTCACTGAGAAGTCCTTCCAGGCAGTGTCTGCTTACACTGATCCCATTGACCTTTGAACGCTTGATGACGTTCTGAGATAGCAGGTATCCCAGACTTGCTGTGGAAATTCTGGTCAGACTTGATGCGAAGCAACCTAGAAATCAGCATGAGGCAATAGACATCATTGCTGGCGTGGCCTTTCAGCTATTAGAGCTTCTTATGCTGACAAAATTATCAATACATAGTGCTATTTCCAGTTGAAACTTAATATTGTAGATTTTCATTACTGCTTTTACATTTATCTTTTCTATTAAAAATCATGTTTCCAGAATTATTAACAAATCGATGCATGTGCTTTATACTATAATCAAACTATTATAAAAATAAAAATGTGGAATAAAGTTGGAATTTTCATCACAGGAATTTTGTCCTTAGACTGGAATTTGGGGAGCCTTGAGATCGATACTGTGCTAAAATGTTCACACAGAATAAGCCGACTCCCTGTGTGGTTATGCTTTCAGATCAATAATCATTAGCTTCCTTTGCTTTGGTTTGTTCTAAATTTAGGAACTCTACACTCTTCTCCTTTGGCTTAATTTTATTATTTAAACATGATAAAATGTCATGTTTTGAAACTCAAACTTCTCTAGAGAAGCATTCTGAGGGAAATCTCTCTTCTACTCCAATCTCTCTCCTTCACATCCCTACAGATAACACTTTTCATCAGCTTCCATATTATTTTCTGTTTCCTTCCCATTCTTACACAGACAAAAGCACCACTTGGCTCTCTGCTGTTTGGGAGATGCAACGTCATCTGAAACAGAACACCCGGGTCAGAAGGTAAGACCATGAGTGGTTGTTTTAAACATTACCAGATTTCTCTCATGAGTGCCTGCTTTCTTTACAGTCCTGCCAAAAGAGGATGCTGCCAAACTTGTATTTGTGCCCATCTGATAATCAGAGAATCAGAATCCCAAGGCTATTTCTTAGACCTTAAAAATGTATAATTTCCTTACAAAAGACGACACAAACCGAAAGTATAATGCTTGAGAAAACTTACACAATGCACAGTCTAGGAGCTCAGACCCAGATCAAGGCAACACAACACAGAAGTCAGGCTCCTCATCTTCCCAGGCTCTGCCCTTCTGATGAGCGGGATGTTTTTTACTCATAGAGAGCAGCTGAACAAACTTAACACCTGTCAAAACATCACCCTTTGTTTTCTTGTGAAAAACAACTCTGCTATCAAGTTTGGGGACTTTTTATCTCGAGTTTTCTGTTTGTTTATTAATTTGCCTTTTATGCCTAAGTTATATATATTCTTGGCTATAGTTTTACAATAAAAAGAATTTTTTACAATTTAAGTAAGATTTCTTTTATTGCTTCTGATTTTTTTTTAACTCCTAAAAACTATCCCCGACCTCATGTTTATGAGGGGATGACTCTATGCTCTGTTTTTTCCCTTATATTTTTTTTTTTACCTCTATAGCTCTTTATTGCCAATTGTTAATCCTTCTGCTAGATTATCTCTACCTCCTATCAGAAAATTCAGAAAAATCTTTAAATATTTTACTAAAAGGAATCAGAATCCTACACCCACGTTTTATTCTGATAATTTGATTCCAACAATTGCAATACAAAACAAAAAAGAATAACTGAATTTAAGTAAAAATA
>PVIU01005609.1:0-102849 GCA_004026605.1 Ondatra zibethicus | reverse complement strand
ATTGAACTTTTCCTGTAATGAGGCTCCTTTTACTGTCCTAATAAAACCTTCATCCAGTACCTGATGGAAGCAGATGCAGAGATCCACACCCCAGCACTGGGCTGAGCTCCTGGAGTCCAACTGATAAGAAGGAGGATGGATTATATGAACAAGGGGTGTCAAAAGGATGAATGGGGAAACCCACAGAGTCAGCTAACCTAACCTAGTGGAAGCTCATGGACTCTGAAGTGACAGCTGGGAGCCTGCATGGGACCAAACTAGGCCCTATGGAATATGGGTGATAGTTGTGTGGCTTGGTCTGTTTTTGGAACCCCTAGCAGTGGGACCAGGATTTATCCCTGGTGCATGAACTTTGCAGTCCATTCCCAATATTACGATGCCTTGCTAGGTTTTGACAAAGGGAGGGTTTTGGTCCTGCCTCAACTGAGTGTGGCATACTTTGTTGACTTCTCGTGGGAGGCCTTACCCTTTCTGTGGAGTGGATGGGGGGGTGGGTTTGGGAGAGGCTGGGGGTGAAAGTGAGGAGAGGAGGGAAGAGAGAACTGTGATTGGTATATGAAATAAATTTAAAAAAACTTTTAAAAATGTACATTGATTATTAATATATTTGCCTGAATCTTTGAAAGGCTTTTGATTACAAGCCTATTTTGGTAACTTTCAAAACACTGTTAGAAAAACTGGGAAAACAAACCTGTGCATTAAATAGCAAGAGATGTAAACTAGAAGATAATAATATTTTCCCATCAAAGGTTTATTAAGTGAATTATGTCTTCTGATCTACTTTAAAGATAATCCCCAAGTATTTGCTTCTTACATCAATAAGTCCCACTTTAAAAAGAACAGCAGTTCTTATGAAGGCAGAAATTAGATACAGCTCCTATATATATTCAGTAAATTTGGTCTCACTATTGACTTTTGAAACTCTGAACAATTTTTAGTTCTCTCTTTCATCTTGTTAATCATGTTTACTTCAGATAAAAGAAACAATAACAATCTAAATTTATCTCTTCAGACAGATATCTGCGGTTGAGATCCTCTGCATGGGAAGGTGGTGTTGCACACTCAACACCAACTATGATCTTATCCAAAAGAAATATTTAACAACGTTCTAAATTTTGGAAGAGAAATCATGTCCAAAGTCGGGTTAAACACCATGCATTAGTACCTTTCATTTTGAACTAGTAATATCATGCCGTAAATTACATATGGTAACTCTGGTGATGAAGACACATGGAACTTTAGATTGTAAGATCTGTATTACTTTTGAAAGAATAAAGCCCATAAACACCTTTATAATAGGACACTTATACTAAGTAAAATCCTTGCTTCCCTTTAAAATACTTTTCTCATGAACCAACTTTACAAAACGTTAGTACTTATATGTGTGTTAGATTTAAAAAAGGCTTAGCTTCTCTATAGAATGATCTGATTTCCCCCTTTTCTTTGTCACCATTATGTTCATGAGTCAGGTGCCATGACTCATGAACATAAATCCAATTTTTCATATAGTTATAAAATTGACCATTATAATTATCACAATGTAAGTAGAATACAAATTCCCAAGTATCAACCATAAGAGCAAGCTTTAAAATATTTTAAGTATGAAATGCATAAATATCCCATAATCACCATTTGCCAGATCATGTATAGACTTATTTAGCAACAATTGACCTTTTTTAGAAAATAAACATTTGCCTGTATTCAGAAAACTAGGGTTGAATGATTGGTTGTTGAGTTCCAAATTAAGTCTTATTTGTTTGAAATAATTTATTCTTGAGAATCAAGTTATAATTTATGAAATCTAAATCATTTCTTTTGTCAGCTGTAGATATAATAAAATTCAATTTAAATAACACTTGTGTATTTTTTCCTATCTCATCATCTGTCATCAAAGTCCATGTATGCTTAATTGCTCTTTCCTGAATCTGGGTAAGAAACTGGAGACACCTAGTGTGTGTCTGAAACATTGCAGAAGCGTTTGCTGTGAACTTGACAAGTTCTGTCTCTTGTACTTTGAATTCACTAGGTCCAAAAAGTTCCTATTAACACACAAATAGACACAGAAATGAGTTTTCATTATCAGCAGAGGAAATTGAAAATAGAGTAAGTTGTCATGCACATAACTACTTAGATGCCAGCACTGAAATTTACACACACACACACACACACACGCACACACACACACACACACACGTGCGTGCACATGCGTTTTCCCCAGATCCATCAAAGTGTGCGTGATTCGGGTGAAAAGTAAACATTTCTGAAACCATGCGCTTGGCAAGATTCTTCTGGAGGAAGAGAAGACAGTGGTGCGGAGCAGCGCATGCAGTGTAGGCAAACAGAACTAGAAACACAGTGGCAGCTATAGCATGGCCATGGAGGACAAAGCAGCTTGTCCTGCTGGCAGCTGCTGGGAAGGCGCTGCCACTGTTGGGCTACAGGCCGGACCCACCCACGGAGTTGCTGCTTCTGCTCTGCCGTCCGGGAGGAGAGCACCAGCAAGGACACTGCCCTTGGCTTGCAACCACGGACGGTTGTGTTCAGTGTTCTAGCAGGGCAGACAACATTGAGGGAAGCGTGGTTTACGACAACCAGGAGCTGGAGCAGGTCCGGTCAATGCACAATGTTCACACTGACTCTGAGCAGCAACAAGGTATCCAAGACGAAGAACGGTTCATAGTCTAGGTTAAATCTCTTAAAAAGACTTCTGTGATCCGTTTTATTCCCCCAAAATCATGTTAACGTTCATGGTCTGTGCTGCTGTCTCCAGCTGCTCTGGGCAGGGGGGCATCTTTTGCAGTGGTAACTATCAATAACTACAGAGTCATAACTGAGAAAGGGAAACATTGAAGGGTGTTGTACTAACCCCCACCCCCAAAGGATACAGTCAGGCACGAAGCTATTTAGGAGTCTTTAAAAACTGTGGTAAAGACAATAAAGTGTAGATTTCCTTATTAGATGCTTTCTGGTGGGAGTGGGAGGGTGGGGATACACTAAGTTCTCCAGAAGGAGCTGACTGACGGGAGTTCGACCAGGCTCCAATGAATGTATGAGCAACACAAATTGAACTTAGATATTTTCTCTTTTTTGGGGGGGGTGGGGTGGGAGGAGGAAGGGCACAGGAGTTAGAGAGTAGACCTGGGAGGAATAAGAAGTCAGTGTGATCAGGGTGAATTGTATGAAATGCCCAAATATTTAATAAAAGCTTTATGCCGGGTAGGAAATAAAAGGAAGATCCCCTTTGGCTGCAAACAGTTAAGACTCTGCTTCTGAGACTAATGTGCCTTATAAGGTTCATGTGTACCCAGTTGTAACAAGTGGATTGCGCTCAGCACAAGCAGGTTCAATGAGAAATCTTACAAAATTGAAGGAGTTGCAAATTCTCAAGAAATTGAGACACCATCTGTACATGGGAATGCGATGTGTGTGTTTTGAACATATTAGGAAAGTTTATTGATTAGAAATTAAGATAAAACAAAGTTAATTGAAGAGAAATGAAAATCAAATAATCATTTAATTATATTTTAATTTTGGACCTTCAACTGTAGCTAAAATAGCAGATGAAAGCTTGAAACTACTATAAATAAAGAAATTCTCTGGATATCATAATAACATGACTAACTATAAAAGAAGTATTCTTCTGATTTGTTAAATTGTCTATCTATAAATAGATAGATAGACAGACAGACAGATGATAGATAGATAGATAGATGATAGATATAGATATATAACAAAGTAGACCATAAATGACATAAAACTAGAAAAGTTAAAGGTATTCATTTTGGTAAAATGAAGAAAAATAAAGAAGAAATATTAAAATTAAAACGATAGGGAAACAATAGGAAGCGACCATCAGACAATAAGAAAGAAACAGGACTTTATTTAATGTTAGAGGACGGTGTGTTAGCCAGTATAAAGCTTGCTCAAAAAAAAAATACCAAGAAAATCTTTCATATGACACAGCCATGACACTTTTGGGTATATAACTAAAATAATGAAGTCAGTTCAAAAGAGAAACCACTGCACACCCATGATAATTATAGTGTATTCCCAAAAGCCAGTCATGAAATCAGTCTAATATAAATTGCTCATGGGTAAATATAATAAAATATAGAAGGGTTTTCTTTCAATTGCAAATATCACAAAATTATTTTGCTATTAGGAAAGTGAACACAACTGAAGATCATCATGCTAAGTGCAACAGCCAGTTCAACAAAGACCAGCATCGTGTTTTGCTTTACATGTATTTGTGCACTCTAGGTAAATAACGCATGCAAGTAAAAAAAAATGAAAATTCAGGACATGGAGGGAAAGGGTGCAAGAAGGAGGGAAATGGGAAAACAGTGGTAAGTAGCAAGTTGTTCAGCAATTTCCCTTGAAGAGAAACATACCCTCCTGAAGGAAGAAGTCTGCTTCATGAGATTCAGGACATAAACAAAATTTACAACCACAGCAAGCCTGGAAATTACACAGGTCGCTCCAGAAGGTTAGGCAAGCAGTGACCTGTGGCTGTGGAAAGGAAAGGTTTGTCCTGAGCACCACGGGAGCTGCCTGCAGGATCTGCCAGGAGCTCTCTGGATGCCACTTTCCTGAGTCACCACCCCTCCTGGTGTGGGCCTTCCCTGAGGGCAGCTGCCTTTTAGTTACTCATGCTTCTGTAAGAAACTGGAATAGACTAAACCCCTGGTTCAGGAAGCTGGCCTCTAGGGGGAATGGTTATTTTGTTCTGTAAAAGAAACCTATTTGAGGTATGTAGACTTTATATCCTGTTTCTCCAAATAACGCAAGGAAGTGTTTATGATCAAAGTGCATTATATGTGTTGATGGAAAGTTTCAATGAAATTCCTTAGTTTGCACATTAATGTGTGAGAATGAAAACAAAATAAGACAGTAATCTAATTTAAAAATATATCCTTGATGGAAAGTATTGCAAGATAAAATTCCAGTAAAATTATTGTAAATTAAAACTCTAGCTTGATTTGAAAACCTACCCAACATTGTTATTCCTGAGAGAAATGAGGATTAGCACAACATATACAGACAAAAAATATTTTTTATAGTTTCCTGTAACAAAAATGGAATTTTTTTCTTTTGATTTGCCTGGTTGTATGTGTACAACTATTCAGAGCTCTGGTTGATGCTTTAGCAATGAAAATAAAATACAGTGTGCCACTGAAAAATGATATTAGTATAATCTATAATAATAGGATGAAGCCAAATTTTTAAAGTATTGTTTCACAAGTCCTCACAGGTTTTCTAGGGCAATTTTAGAATTAGAGAAAGAAAGCAAATAATTTCCCCATGAATGTAAACCAGAAGAAATTATGAGAATGTCAGAGACATATCTATAAACCATATATCGTCAGTGACACAAGAAACTCTTGATGAATGCATACCCTCTGGGTCATGTTAATCAAAATCCCCCAGTACTTCAGCTCATCAAAAGGTTATGATTATCTGCACTAAGCTTCACTCAAAGGGCAGACAAAAAATAATCTGGCATCAACGTTGATGTGTACCTGAGAAACCTAGACAACCAGGAGCCACACTGTATCAGTAAAAAGTTCAGACATAAGGTTCTGAGAATGAAATAACTTTTTGTTTAATATTATACAAGTATTGAGGTAGATGAACTAGCTGGTAAAAGTGCTATCTCCACAAGTTTGAGGACCTTAATTTAAATCTCCAGGAGCTACATAAAAGCCTGATGCTTATAAATCCAACATTCCTATGAGGGGATGAGGGGTAGAGACAGGAGAATCCCTTGCAGCCTGGTAGCTGATATAGATATGAATAATTTGCATTGATATGGATTTTGCTTTGTTGATATAAATTTAAGGTCAATTTTGTTATATGTATATGTATTTCTGATCTTGATTAAGGTATTGTGATTGTGTAGTTCATTTAAAAATGTAATGTATAAATAAGAAATATAGGTTGTTAATGGATAATCATCAATAATAGTCAAGCTTATAGTCATGTTAGTTAGATTTTCTAGATATATATAGAGATATATTTCAGTTGAATAGGCATTCTTCATATCTTTCAAAGACAACAGAATATGGCATTTAATGTTTTAATAACTTAGGGCTTTTCATGACAACGAGACACGTCTGCTCCTGGCAACACCAAGCTACTTCAAGAGGAAGATGGGCATCGAAGAGGCTCCTTAGCCATTTGTGCAAGAAACTGCTCTTGCCTGGACTGTTGCGTAAACTGGACACAAAGAACCCGCAGAGAGAGGACTGTTAAACTTGCCTAAAGGTGAGATGATTTTTCGGGGTTCCTGCTTCATGAAAGAGTCTGCGAGACATTCTGCAGGACACAGAAGAAAATGACTGAACTGTCTTTGAATTTTCCTGCTTCATGGAATTGTCTGCTGGATACTATGGGCCTGTAGGCTGATGATGGATGCCCCAATGGTACAAAAGAACTTTGGGTGACTGTCCAAGCAGTGAGATGTCTCTGTCATTTCTAGAGTTTTGGAAGTTGCTTACTTCTTGTTTACTTAGGTAATATTATATCCTCCTGGAGTCTTTGGTAGAGTTGAAGAATAGATGTAAATATTGTAACTGTAATTCTTGCTTGATAACTGTTTTGTTACATGTAATTTTACTATGTAAAAGTTAAAGCCTTCCTTTTTGTTTATACAGAAAAGGGGAATTGGTGTAGGAGGTCCTTCTGTATTTGGGTTGCTTTCATTGGCTAATAAAGACACTGCCTTGGCCTTTTGATAGGGCAGCCCTTAGGTGGGCGGAGTAGACAGAACAGAATGCTGGGGGTAGAAGGCAGTGTGGCAGCCGCCATGTTTCTCCTGCCTGAGACTGATGCTGGTTAGAAGCTTTCCTGGTAAGCCACTACCTCATGGTGAACACAGATTATTAGAAATGGGTTAAATGAATATGTAGGAGTTAGCCAAGAAGAGGTTAGAACTAATGGGCCAGGTAGTGTTTTAAATGAATACAGTTTTTGTGTTATTATTTCGGGGGTTAAGCTAGCTGGGCACCGGGAACGCGGCCCGCACCTCATACTACATGCTTGATGTGGTCAGGGAAAGAACAGCCAAGGGACTCCATATGAAACAAGGTGAAGATAAGAACCAACACCTATGGCTGCCTCCTGACTTTTCCATGCACCCATGTTCACATTCATGAATGCAGAGAGAGAGAGAAAGAGAGAATAAATCTAAATAGAAAGTGGCCATTATTAGAAAATAACAGCAAAGAACAATCAAAACACTTTGTCTACTCTGACCCCACCCAATCAAAAAAGTTATTTAGACACATACAATACTAGTGTCTTTGAAATACATAAGAAGGATAATCATTGAATTAACTAAATAAAGCTTGAAATAAAATTGAAAGTAAAATAATGTGATTTTTTTCTGCAATTTTTTTAGAGACACAGTTTTAATAGGATTTGTGGAATTTCCAACTGTTTCATGTTTCTTCTCAGAAACAGATTGTTGAATGGATTTACTCATTAACAGAAATCTCCACAGGCCAGTGCCACACAATGATAAATATGCAGAGGAAGAAAGAATGGGAGAGTAAATTGAGTTTAAAATTTTAATGATATGCATATCAAAATTAAGAGATAGTTACCCATATGTCCAAAAACAATGCCATGTTTCTTGACAATATTAATAAAGTCCCACTCATTCAATACATCATGGAAATAATCACTTTGACTGTCTTTTCTCTACATCATTATAATCTAGAGAATGTCCTCATTATGGTCTACATAACATATATTACATTATGACTACTAGCTTTAATAACAAGTAAAAGACAGCTTACCACATACCAATCACTATCCCGGTTTCAACATTTAGATTAAGGTTAGCCTGATAGGATAAAACATACAATTATCTATTTTGGCATTTGTCAAACATATGTCACAGAGGTTCAGCTTCTCCACTTACAAGCTTCATTTTTATGCATGTGCAAGAGTATTCACAGGGCAAATTACTTCTTTTCTGTGAGACAGAGTCTACTACTAAGAACTTTAACCATCCCTAGACATCAATAATCCCCCAGTCAGGCTAAGTCATGCCAAAGTAGTATTAAAAAATAGAAATAACAATGTTTCCTGGACATTTTTGCTTTCATGTTTTCCCAGCTATTTCTTCCTTTGATTTGACACAGGAATGTGATGGATATTTATGCCTTTTCTTTATCCATTTGTTTGCTGTACTTCCAGATACAAATTGGTCTCAGCCACCTGCTATCCAAATTCACCACACTCAATTTGTATCTTACAGACTAGAACTAGGAATCCTGACACAATCAGTCTCAACTGTTCTTCGTTGTCAGAGTCATCATCACAAAAGGGCTGATTTCATCCATCTTTAGAGGGAAAGTAACAGAGAATAATTCATAGGTAAAAGTTATTGATCCAGCACATTTGAAGTCTGTTGAATCTAAAAGGCTATCCTTCTGGTCACAAATGTTTTGTTTTTTTTCCACAAAATTCCATTATGCAAATCCAAATTTTGAGACATATTATAGAGCTATCAAGTTAAAACAATAAAGTGATGTCACAGAAACAGACATGTGGACCAAGTGAATGAAATAAAAGATGCAGATATGAGGACTTGTAACTTCAGACAGGAGATATTTGACAAAAGGGCAAAATACATATGCCGGATAAAATATAACATCTTTAATACATTGTTCTGAGAAAACTAGATGTCCAGATGCAAAAAATGAAATTTAATACTGTATTTATCACCTTATACAAAAATTAGCTCAAATCAAGGACTTCAATTTGAAACCTGAAATGCTAAATCTGTCAAAAAATAAAGAACCCAAACCACTAGCATACAACATAGATATAGGAATGTATTTTGTGAAAAGGACTCCAACTGCCCAGGAATGAAGGTCAACAATTAACATAAAAATTAAAAGTTTTGTACAGCTAAGAAAATATCAATCAAATGAAGAAGAAATCCACAGAATGGGAGAAAATCTTTGCCAGCTATACACCTGGCAGAATGTAAATAGTAACCACGGCCATGAAATACCTCAAAAAAGTATCCATCTTTTTTAGAAATTAGGAAAAACTGAATTAAAATAACTTAACGATACCATGTCCTCCAAGTCAGAAAGCTTTAAGATTAGCAAAAGCACTGGCAACAAATGCTGTCAATGCTGTAGTCCAAGAACAATCCTCATTCACTGCTGTTCTCAGTGCAAACTGGTGCAGCCACTTTGGAAATCAATACAGAGAATCTTTAAATAACTAAAAATAGATCTTCCAAATGACCCAGTTATCCCACTTCTTGGCATATACACGAATAGATTTCTTGCATCCAAGGCCTTGTCATGGTTTTATTGTCATTGGACTATAGGAAAAATAAAATGAAACAGTACACATACACATATTTAAACTGGTTAGCATGGATTTCATCAACACCCTTTTGTAAACACGTGCAATTTTGTTAAAGTATGTTACTATTTCCTTTTCATCAATTAAAAATAAATTGGTATAAATCATTTTCCAATTATAACTTTATAACACCAGCGATCAAATTTTTAAATCTGACTCCATCAGACCGGAGATCTGACCTTTCCTTATGGGTCACATATTATTCCTGCAAGAAAGATGTCACACTCACAATTCCACTTATATCAAAATATGAACTTATTTTGAAATAGGTTCATTATAGATGGGATTGGGCAAAACAGCTTCAGATGTCAGTTAAATGAGCTCCTAATCCAATGTGATTGATTAGCATCCAAAAAGAAGATGGCTGTATGAAAACAGATACATATGGTGAGAGCAAGTAATAATGAAGACAGGGGATATAGTTACGCATTGAAATCCAAGAGACAATAATAATTGACAGCAAACATAAAGAAACTAGAGGAGGCATGAAATGAATCCCTTTGCTTTGGCTGACGTTAGTTTTTCAAACATCCAGTCGCTAGAACTACAAAACAATAATTTTATATTGTTTTGAGCTATTCAATTTATGATACTCTGCCTCACCACCCCTAAAAATTGAATATACCCAATGTCAAAATTTATTTTTATAAATGAAAAATATAGATGTTCAGCTGGTATAAGCAAACAGGGGAACACAATGTAAGGCATGGGAGCATAAAGCTTTCCTTGCAACACGGGGGACATTGCAGCTAGGGTATAGAGAAATCCATGAGATGTCAGTCACCACATTCAGAATATTGATTAGAACCGTTCACTCCGTTCCATTAGATACTATAATATTTTAGTACTCCTGGACATTTTCCAAGTAGCAATGCCCCATAATTTCCTAAATCTCAGGTGTATGTAGTGCACTTATCTAGAGAGTTATGCTGGGCCTATCAGCAGCACTCCACAGACAAAGATTCACTACTTGACACAGTGTTAAGTCAAGGCTTGGAGAGCAGTCTTCTGCATGGCTATAAATTAGGGTTGTTACCGTAAGATGGGGCGAAAATAAATTATAGTCCCAATGTTTAGACATCTTCCCAAATAACAAAGTAAGAATAATATTTTACATTTATTGTGTATATCGGAGTTGATTTTAGGGTCTCTTTTGGTCTATTAAAGCAGAAGGTAAGGTTTGCATGGTGGTGCACACCTTTACTTCCAGAAATTGGGAGGCAGCAGAAGGCAGATCTCTTGGTTGAGAGCAGTCTGGTCAACAGAGTGGATTCCTGGACAGTTAGGGCGACACAAAGAAACCCTGTCTTAAAAATTATAAATAAATAGATAAGTAGGTAGGTAAATAGATTGATAGATAGATGATACATGCATAGATAGAAAAATCTTTAAAAAATAAAATGCAGGGCACCATGCCCTCTTTCAAGGAAGAAGGGGGAGGGAGGAGGGGTGGGGGGTAGTGGGAGGGGACCGGGAGAAGGGGAAGAAAGGAAAAAAAATTTTTTTTATCTTTAATTATGTTCTTGAATGGAAAAAATAAAACAAAACAATGTATGGAAAAAAAATAAAAAAAAAATAAAAAAAAATAAAAATAAAAAATAAAATGACACATGAGTGTAAATCTACTTACGTGCAGGGTATCTTGCTCTGTTTATGCTCCTTTGGATCCTAAAGTCATGTAAATGCTTTATATTTTGTCATAGAAACATTTTTGCCATTCTTTTCTTTTGTCATCTTGAGCAAGTTAAATAATAATTTTAAAATCAGTTTTTGTTTATATAAAATTGGTATTACCCAGCCCAGCTCCCAGTTAAATTTTAAACATTAAATGAAGTGCTGTAAAGCTCACAATGTGTGTCCTAAATGACACGTTCTTCATCATCTTGGGTAGTTTCTTCAATCTTCATGCTGCTTTTCTCGCTCCCATTGTGCTACCTCAAGGCATGGCTCCCTGACAGTAAATGGCATTCTCAGTGTTGGAGCTTTGAACTTCAATGAAGGTGGTTTCTTTTTCAAGAATAATGACCCATCATGATTTAATTTTAGAAGAATTGTTGTAGAAGTATTCTTTTCATTAATAGATAATCATACCAAGAATTAAAATGTCAGTAACATGTTTAAATATGTTATACAAATACATAGCAATGTAATTCGTTGTAACATTGAAGGATATCTAATAGCCAAATGATAAGTATTCAGTCCTAAAGAAGGACTTTGGCTTTTATTAAAGTAATCACCGTACACATATTTACAATCCATTTTCCATGATTTTAGTTATTCATATTTAACAATGTTGTGAAAATATGAAATGAAGGCTCCGAAAGTTAAGAAACAATACATTTTAACATGCATACCACCATGAAGAGCCAAAGTCATACTGTGCTGTTTGATCTGTCTGGGAAATGAATCACTTCTTGATCCATAGTATTTACTCCATATATGCTACCCACTAAGTAATCACCTAGAAATTGTCTCCTTTGTTAGCTTGACCACAGTGTTTCTGCAATACTTAGACACAGGGTTCAGTACGAGCTTTATTTTCAGTAGATAAGAGTTGAATATAAAAAAGTCTCGCATTTTGAGAAAATGTATACATTTATAGTCAATGATTTATAGTTTTCTGTCAGAATTTGGAAATTCCAGAAAAAAGTGAACTCTTTAAAAGTGTCTGAAATAGGGACATATATTTCATTTTAAGAATACAATTGAAACTTAAAAGTAAAGTTTGTATGTAGAGTTTGCAAGGATATAGTGCTCATATAATGATGTACGAGTCTTGTCACTTTCACACGTTTTACACATGCTGAGAAGTTAAAACCGTAAAGGAACTCCAGCAGTAGCCCTTGCACACATAGTCCCAAAGAGTTACACAATACCTTCCCCTGCACCCTCTAGCAAGGGCGTTAATTCAGAACTCTCCTCACGTCTGCTAGTGAAGATTCATTTCTATCTTCTTTGGTCTTTAAGAAAATCATGACTCATAATCCTTTATTAGCTAGCTTCTTTAACTCAATCTTGTATTTGTGAGTTCTAGGTTATATTTATACTTCCAGTCTCTGTTCTTTTCGTTTAAAGTGTTTGTCTGCTATCCTTCCATCTCAGACTTGTTCTTACCATCTAGGTTTCTCATGAAAACATTGCATTTCTTCAAAAGAGACAAATGTCTCTCCTCATTCTTCTAAGTAATTATTTTACTTCAGTTAATAGTTCAGGAAATCGTATGTGTTTATGGTTTGAGAAGAGTGTATTGTGTATAATTGATAAAGAATTACAATTATTTTAAACTGTATGGACAAAGAATTGCAGTGATTTTAAACTGTAAGTTATAACTTTAGTACACTGCCAATGAAAACATCAAATGTCTTTGATCATTTTTATATGTGTCCCTGTGTGTGTGTGTGTGTGTGTGTGTGTGTGTGTTTGTGTGTGTGTGTGTGTGTGTGTATGTGTGTTTCCCCATCCATGGATGCTATGGGTGGTGCACAACTGCAGTCAAGGGGGCAACTTTTAGGAGTTGGATCTTTTCTTCTACTATGCAAGTTTCTGGGAATTGAACTCAGTTCATCAGGTTTGGCAGCAACTGCTTTACCTGTTGAGTCATGCCTGACTTCTGGACTCCATCATCTTTTAAAGAATAGATAGTTACAGGAATGGAGCATAAGATGGCCTTGCAAAAATATGGACAGTACATGTCTCTTTGTCTGAATACTTAGTCCACAGTTGAACATGTGGTATTTCATATGGGCACTACTGTGTCTCTTTGTCTGGATACTTAGTCCACAGTTGAACATGTGGTATTTCACTGCACTGTATATTGATTATTTACGTTATTTTCCTAAAGTGTATCATATTGTATAATTTTTAAAAAGTTGATTCTCAAAAAGAAGCACTCTGTAATTTTCTTTGCTTGAATTATATTGTCACCCTTATGCAATTATTTCCTCTGAAAATATCTTTTGCACATTTATAAATAAATATTTAAATCTACAGAGAGCTGCCACAGCCTCATGGCATAATGTGCTTACTTAATTCTAGGTCTAGGTTTGTATTTGTATAATATCATATCATGTCTTCCAAAGTGTTAAAGATTTTACCTTGACTTAGAAGCTGGAGATTTTAATGGTATTCAAATTCATAAAAATCATCTAGATCCTATTTTTAAAAAACGACAGCCTAATTAGATCTCCAAAAAGAACTGGAAAATCCCTCATGTCTTAGAATAGCTTATGTTTCAGCCTCTACCAAGTTTATAAACACCCTCTGAATATTTTCACACTGTGTAATTGTGTTATGTAGGAAAAGCAGTTCTTTTTACCCTTAATTGTCTTCATATGTATGTGAACCATATGGCAAGCTGCTGAGGATCACTAAACAGTGTTGCTAATGTTCTTTTTATTTATATAATCTCATAGAGATTAAACAATAGTAATCTCAATAATATAGAGTAAATATATGTCCAGTCCCATCAGTTCAGAAAGATTCCTGAGGAGCCACTGGTCAATGGAAGGTTAGCTTATAGCTTTGCTCTGTAAAGAATGGCTTCTGGGAAAGGAGGATCAAGCACAAGATATGTATATGATTTCATGACTCTGATTTAAGTGAGCCCTTCATTAGAAGGCTTCTTTGCAAACAGTTCAAATCTGTGGAATATTTCATCACTGTGACACTCAGTTTGATGAGTTTGTCAAAATGATATTTGAAAAGTAAGTGGACTTGAGTAGCTGAAATCTAGGAGAGCAACAGCATTCTGTTTGATTCCAATGACGTTCTTAGAAATGTGTCACTTGTACCTCTATTTCCAGGAAGCATAGACTACTAGTGAATCATTTTAAATTTGTAGACTTGTAAATATCACAGAGTTTTAGTTCTTACATGCTTAATAACTATACACTGAGAAACAATCTGACCAATTACTGAAATCATAACAATTTTTCACCAGTAAGAAATCATTTCTAGAAATGCCATATTTGTGAGATGAAATATCATGCAAACAGTCACTTAGGAAAGAAGATAAAGAGTCGTAATTTGATAGCTAAAATATAAAAAGAACTTAAGTGTATGGCATGAGAAAGCACAAAGCTAGCAAAATATTCCTTATAAAGATTTTTACACGTTTCTTCTTCCAACATTTCAGAATCTTTTCTCCTTAATTTTGATAAAGTACTCAAAATTAATTTCTGTAATTGTAACAACCATTGTCTGTTTATCACTTATTTATGTAGAATGTTTTATACTTAGTTTTCCTAATATTGGTATGCAAAACATGTGATGACATTTCATTTCATGATTTTTGTGTATGTCCTGTGTGTGTGTGTGTGTGTGTGTGTGTGTGTGTATATGTGTGTGTTTGTGTGTGTGTGTGTGTGTGTGTACAGATGTCCAGATGCAGAAGTCAGAGAATATGGCTTCCTGTTACGTTTTGCCTTCCATCTTCTTTGAGACACAGTCTCTCACTGATGGGTATACAAGGCTAGTGGGCTCATGATCTCCCTAGGATTTCCCATTTCTCTGACCCCTATCTCCCAATTGAACCCTAATTGGACTATGGACTAATGCTACTCCATCTATTATCTTTTTACATGGATCTGAACTCAGATCGCAAAGCTTGCCCGATAAGTACTTCACCCTCTGAAGCACCTTCGTAGGCCATGGTAGAATCTTAAAATTATTGTTAACCTAATGCTATGCAGGACAACGTTCATGCTCTCCCAGATGACAATATGATTACATTTGTGAAAGAAATATTTGCATATTTATTTCAAAAATAATTATTTTATTACTCAGTATTAAATACTTTTGAAGAAAAATTGAGATTATCAATTGAAAATCTATAGATATGGCTTTTCCAATATAAACTGCTCATTTCAGTAGTACAAAATAGGTTTTAATATATTTATATACTAAAGTAAAATATTATTCTAGAAAGTTAAAACACAAATATTTTATTACAAAGAGTATATGAGTTTCAATTGTTAATTTACTCATTAAGTTGATCTATGGCTTCAGTTAGAATGTTATTTTGAATCCTTAAAATACTGAATATATCTTTAAAGTATATACCTAAAGATGGGTCAACATTGATTCTCTCTGCAAGTTGGAGTTCTTTTGCTGAAAATTTATGATTTCTAAACTTTCTACAAAGAAATTGTCATTTAGATTTCACTTTTCCAACACATTTCATATTTACTTGTACCTATGTATTTGCAATCTTTCACATCCTTACTTTACTTTAAGGAGAAGCCACTTTAAGTTAAAGCACTTAAATATATCTACTTGAAAGAAAAAATTGCTCTGCATCTACCTAAATGATAAATCTCTCCAGTAGCCACAAAGAAAAGGCTTTTACAGGTGATCAAATGCCAATCATAAAATTTCACGCCATTTAAGTTACATCTTACCCACTGATACCACTTTTTAGAATACACACATTCAAGTATAAAAGTAAGATTCTAGATTCTACCATCTTCTTGTATATAAAGTCACTTTTGTCTATTATTTATAATTATTTATATATTGAGAGTGTTGTTGAGTGATTCTCAGTATGTATGTTCATTTCCTTATGACTCACAAGTGCTCTTTATTTTCATAAAGGAATTAACTCAAATAAGTAAATAGACACCTAAAGTTAAATTATATAAAACTTTATAAATGTTACATGTAAAGAATATGTAGATTTTTTTATCTTATATGTGTAAGTGTTTTGACTGCATAAGTGTATATGCACAACATATGCACATAGTGACCATTGATCTAAGAAGTAGTTGTGGACTCCTGGAACTGAAGTTAAATGGTTTTGATTCACAATGTGTGTGCTGGAAACCAAACCCAGGTTTTCTGCAAGAGCAACAACTGTTCTTAACTACTGATTCATCTCTTCAAGCCTGCATGTACTTTTTAATTATTTCTTTTGTTATTTAAGATTACTATTTCTCCCTTCCCTTTACTCTGTCTAAACTCCCCCATATTTCTGTCATTTATCGCCATCATATTCATGGCTTCTATTTTTCATCAATTGTTGTTATACAGATACATGTAGATATCTTTAACAAATACAATTCCTGTTTCCTCTGTTTATGATAATCTGATACAAATAATTTGTTTAATCTTTTCTAGAGATGTCTTACCATGTATTGCAGGCTTACTGAAATTCAGTACCCTCTTTTAGCCTTCCTAGGCTGAATTATATATGTGCACAATTATAATTTGTATACTATTTGTATTTGAATAAGATTATGAATTAATTAGATAACAGGAAAAGTATGTCTTATCAAATCAAATATTCTTACACATTTCAAATAACAGATGTGCAAAATTAATGCTTACAGAAGAGAATCACACATTTTATGCCCATGATAGATAGGTTTGAATCTGAATTGTCCCTCAGAAGGTTTTCTGTACTAAAGGCTTAGGTTCCAACTGATAGGACTTTTAGAAGTATTACAGTTAGCTTTCTGTTGCTTTGTTAAATATCATAGTTCAGAGTGTTTTAGAGGTTACCTTATGCAATCCCAGACCACGCGAGCCTGAAAGCAATCTAGTTTCTGTATTAAGCTTCTGCTTTGGCTTCCCTTGATAATGGACTGCAATCTGTAAACTTTAATCAATTTTTCCCTCTGTTTATCTATTTTGGGTTGTGGTGCTTGTCACAGAAACACACAGCAAACTGGAACAGGATGTGATTGAACTATGAAAACTATGATGTCATCAAAATATTAACTCATTGATATACTGTAGTATGAATATTAAAAACCCAGGGTCAGATATTGGGGTTCTCAAGATCAGAAAAGCAAAGTAGACAAGACACTAGAGAGTTCTTAACCTCTATAAAATCTTCAGACTGAAAGAGAAGAGCAACTTTCTGTTTCATTCTGCCTTACATTCCTCTCTAAGTGATGGGAATAAAGATTTGCACCACTGCCCAGTTTCTACAGCTAACTAGTTTGGCTGCTTGGATTAAAGGTGTGTGCCACTGCTGTCTGACCTGTATGATTGACTAGTGTGGCTGTTTTGCATTCTTTTCTTTAGCCAGACTTTATTATTTCCTTCTTGGGTCTTTGAGGGAGTTGAAGACTAGATAGTTACAGTTTTTCTTGTTTACCTGACACAGAAGGCAAGTTATAATAGAAAGTAAATTAAGTACAAGTCTTTGGACTCATCAAAATAGGAAAGATATGGAATATTTTCTCTGAATTTCTCAAATACAAAGGGACTAGACATTGATGTATTTATTGTCTGCATATGTTGTATATAGTTATTGTACTTATTGTATATAGTTTTTCTTATATTAATTATAATTTTTTTATTTTAGACAAAAGGGGTGATGTAGTGATATTTCATTTGTATTTTAATAAATAAAGCTTGCCCGAACGCCAGAATGCAGAACAGCCACACATGTGGCATTTTTGTTGTTGTTGTTGTTTCGATTATGAAGTGCGCTTTAGTATCGCCAGATTTTAAATGAGTCTCAAATGAGCTGACAGTAAAACACTCTTCTCTGACTTTAACCTTTAATGTCCAGCATGTGTAGTATTTTCAGGATGAGAACCTGTATCTTTGTTACTCCCCTCAGAACATCTTTCATGCTTCCAGATTTCCGTACTTATATGGAAAAAAAATGTCAGCTCTAAGTTTGAAATATTTGCATGCCTGCTGCTTTATAAGTTAGGTCTAGTCTCACGCAGTTTCTCTGAAATCAACATCTTAGTGCAAGAAGCATGTCTCTTCTCAGGTTATCTCATAATTATGTTGTCGAAGTAAATGATAACAAAAAAAGCTCTCACTGCACACTTGTGGAGATATATTTTACAATTTAAAATCAACATTTTAAATAGAAGAAAATCATTTTCATTTAAACCTTAAAAGGCTCTCTAATTAATCATAACAATGGGAAAAAGGAGAGATGAAGCTGAGCCAAAGAAAATGAAGATGAGAATAGGGAGAAAGAACAAATATTAAAATATAGCCCAATGGAGAGTGCTGATTCATAGCTTTCTTGCTGATTGCAGGCTCTGGGTATTGTATGACACTATTCTTATGGAAACAAAACAAACTCTACTCATGCCACATAGGAAAATGTCAGGAGACCAAACTAGAGATAGCACCAAAGGCTAACTTGCTGAATTGAGTTTTCTTATGATTACTTACAGGAGTGAAGTATTACAGGAACAGATTTATTAAAAAACAGCTATATCATTAAACCCTATTGCATTGTGGGTGACACTTCACAAAAGTTCTAACCCTATAATATAGTGCTAATCTTGGAAGAAGCTTAACAGTTTAGGAAGTATTCTTTACAAATATCTCTGTTGGTCTGAGAGTCTTCTAGGTAGATCTCTTATCTCTGCTACTTACAGCTGGTTTGCTTTAGAGTGTCTCAGAGTTGTTTTATTGAGGACAGAGTCATGTCTAGTGAATGTGAACAGCTTCAGTGACTTCCTGTAGTATTGAGTTGTTTGTTTACTGAGCTTAACTAGCTTCACTGTTGGGCAAAATGTTTCATCTTCTTAGAGATTTAACCATTTACTCATCTTGTACCTTAATAAGTTTCCCTCTAAAATGGAAGGTGTAAGTGAAGACTGCAAGTTTGGTCATGCTGCCCCTACCCAAATAAATCACACAGAAGCTATATTAATTACAATACTGCTTGGCCAATGGTTTATGCATATTTCTAGCTAGCATTTACATCTTAGATTAAGGGCTGCAGCCTACCAGTAAGAATCCGGTGGGCGTCTTTCTCCTTCAGCAGCTACATGGCCTCACGTTCACTCTGCCTACTTTCTCTATATATCTCTTCCAGGCTGGCTATATTCTGCACTGCCATAGGCCAAAGTGTTTTTTTTTTTCATTAACCAATAAAAGCGACATATACACAGAAGGGCATCCCACATCAGAAAGGTTTTATTTTTCATTTTTAAATTTATAATTATATCTCTACTGCTCCCTTTCCTCCCTCCTTTATGTTTCTCTTTCAAATTCATGGCCTCATTTTTTATTAATTGTTGCAAAATGGGAGCCTTTGATCTCTGAGGAAATTGCTGCACGACACTGAACTAAGAGAATTTATTTATTTAGAATACTTACTTTAGAAGAGTTGTAGTAGTACACCATTCCTCCGCCTCTTTGAAATTCGAGTTCTTTGAAAGTTTCTTGGTGGTCTATAACAGAAAAATATCCTCCTCAACATTCATAAGACAGAGGAGCCATTCTTTTTCCCAGTTCCTATTGGAGAGCAGTGTCTACCTTCAGAATGCATTTTCTTACAACTTGTAAATTTAATACCATCCGAGAAGAGGAAAGTCTATGCTGCCTGTAGAGAACATAAGTAGCAAATATAGATGATGTCTAGTCACTGGGTACCAATTTTTGAAAACGTCTCAACTCTTGTGTTTCAACTGAGCCGAAATCATGAGTTGTGTCTTCATCAGATGCAACTATCCTGAGAAAATGTTTTCTGTTTCTGTGTCTTGTAAATTTTGCTGTATAAGTTTAAAAATATTTTCCTGACATTAGTGAGAGAAATTATAGGTAGATAAGTACTCCAGAGAACATTATCCCTGGTTGTCAATAAAGCAGCATATTTGGATTTGCATTCAGGTTTTAAAGACAAAAATATAATAACATAGGCAGACTACATACATTTAAGTCCCATTATGAGGAAGATAAAACTTGGATTTCTTAAGGCTGTTTATTCCACTATTGTAGGTTTCAATATCGCCCTAATTACAGTATTTATATTCTTTGCTATACTGTTGTGTATTTTAGAGAAATTAATATATTTTCCTGTGACTTTGTATAAATCATACACAATATACTTGCTATCTTAGTCAGTGTTCTATTGTTGTGAAGAGACACAATAGCCATGGCAACTCCTATAAAAGAAATTGTTTAACTGGGGCTTTCTTAGTATGTCAGAGGTTTAGTCCATTATCATCATGGTAGGAAGCATGGCATAGCACTGGAGAAGGAGCTGAGAGTTCTACCTTCCAGTCCTCAGTCAACAGAAAGTGAGTATCACTCAGTCTGACATGGGCTTCTGAAACTCCCAATGCCCACCCCTGATGTGGGATTCCCCTCTGTATGCAGTGAATACCATTGGTTAATAAAGAAACTGTCTTAGCCTGTGATAGGGCAAAAGGTAGAGGTAGGCGGGGAAAACCAAACTGAATGCTGGGAGAATAAAGGAGGCGGGATGAAGGAGAAGCTATGTAGCCCTACCAGAGACAAACACGGGAACTTTACCTGGTAAGCACATGGCGATACAAGGATTAATGTAGATGGGTTAAGAAGGAGGAGTCAGGGAGAAGCCATGGAGCCGCTGTCAGAGACACATGCTGAAACCTTGCCAGTAGGCCACGAGCCTCATGGTAAAATATAAAAATAATGGTGATGCGTTAATTCTAGATTTAAGAGCTAGCTATCAATACACTTAAATAATTGGCCAACCTGTGATTTAATAATACAGTTTCTGTGTGGTTATTTCAGGAGTCTAAGTGGCCGGGAAACGAACAAGTGGAGGGTGGCCGGGAACATGCTAGCAGCCTCTTACAACATACCCTCAGAGACTACTTCCTCCAGAAAGGCCACACCTCCTAATCCCTGTCAAATAGCAGTACTCCCTGATGACCAGGCATTCAACTATGTGGGCTTATGGGGACATTCTTATCCAAACCACCACACTTGCCAAAAGAATGGTGCTTGTGGATCTGACTAAAAGCTTCAGAAGGGTTGGTGTGATGCCAGTCAGCTGCTGTTACACTGGCTCTACCTCCTTAAGAAAACCTACCTGGAGCAGGGGCGTGATCGAGGGCCACGATGAGACAGGTGACATGGAGCTACCTCAACCCATCCCTGAAATCTGCTGACTTAAATTGGCACTAGGGTTGGAAACATTTCAACTAAAATTTCAGAACTGCCCAGCTTAGCTCAGTTGTGTTCAGTAGTCTGGCAGTTATTAAACAGAGACATGAAAAATGAGTGTTTAATGTGATGTGCCAATGAGACTCTGAGCTGGTTGGTTACAAAACAAAAGTTAATGGATCCAGCAAGGCTTAATGACCAAAATTAGTGAAGTGGCTCAGGACTCCTAAAGGAAGAAAAAATTTTAGATGCAAACAATGTGCCTTCTAAGCATAACAACTATACATAAATGATTCCGAGTGTAATATCATGAAAGTGCTCTTAATCTACATTCTTCCAGGAAAATAGGCAGCCAAAGACCTGCACATATTCAAACAAAACTACAGACATTGTGCCAAAATGCATTCTAGAAGAAATTTATTATATTTAACTGAAGACTCTTTTCAAAAAGTTAAGCAAAGTGAGGAAAAAACAGAATGTAGAGATTATACATATTGGTAGTTCTGAGTGGTTGTACTTAAAGCAAGAAAGTGGGGAGATATAAAACTATTTAAGTGGCTGATATATACTTCATCTATAGCACCTGAGTCAAAGCTGATGTGTGGTGCAAATTTAAGTTTATTTGAGAATACAAGTGTAAGAAATATTAAGCATTAAACCTTATTTTATTGCTTTTAATAATAAGGACTTGTGGCTATTGTAATAAGTCTCTGGAAGTAAGTGTCCTTCATGAGCCTTGCCTCTAAAGGTATGAGTTGCCTCTCTTTTGTCCTGCCTCACACTTTCTGAAGTTCCTGTTTGCTCGAGTGGTAACTGTTTTGCAGATGAAACATGATGATAAGGCCTTTCCTGTTCTTCAACAATAGTGTCTTCTTTTTGTTTCACAATTTTCTTAAACCCTTGGAGAGAAATTGGAAAAAAGCCACAATGGTTTCACTCAGAGCAACCCTCATGTGTGCAGTGGATACACCATTAGGGAGCTGAGTGCTCATGAATTTGGTGAATTAGTCATCAGAATGCTCTAGTTGAACTAGGCCCTAGTTATACACAGGAAGTGTAGTTTGCTCCTGTTATCCCTGCTTAGAATCCAACTGTCAATCCCTGGCTTCACAAACCAAAGAAACTACCAGCATTGTTAATGGAGGCTGCTCGTTCGCTCCTGGCTGGCCTAGATCTGAAATAATCACTCAGAAACTATATTATTTGCAACCCTGCTTGGCCAATGACTCTAGTGTATTCCTAGCTAGCTGCTATATCTTAAATTAACCCATTTCTATTATTTTATATTAAACCACAAGGCTTGTGGTTTACCGATAAAGTTCCAGGACATGTCTGTCTCCTCGGGAGACTAAATGGTGTCTCCCAGACTCTGTCTACTCTCTCTCTACAACTCTGTTTGGATTACCTGATGAAAGAGTCCCCTCTGTATGCTTTGAATACCATTGGTTAATAAAGAAGCTGCTGTGGACCTATAAACAAGGCAGAATAGAGCTAAGCAGGAAAACTAAGCTGAATGCTGGGAGAAAGAAGCCATGTAGCCACAGCTGGTGATAAATGCCTCCACTGGAGCCCACCAAAATTTTGCTGGTAGTCTACGACCTCGTGGTGATGCACAGATTAATGGAGATGGGTTAGTTTTAAGATATAAGAGCAAGCTAGAAGTATGCTTAAATTATTGGCCAAACAGTATTTCAAATAATATGCTTTCTATGTGATTATTTCGGGGCTGAGCAGCCAGGAATGAAAAAGTGGCTTCAGCCAACAATTTCCTACCTGGCGTTACTCTGTTAAGCCGTTGCTGAAATCAGCTTTGTTCATTAACCAATAAAAGCAACCCATATACAGAAGGACCTCCCATACCGTAGAGTCTGTGGTTTTGATGGCTGGAGTAAGTCTAAGACCAGCAAAAGAGAGGGGGTGAGGAGCACAGATGACAGACAAAGGAATGTTGACAGAGGTTTCTGTCCCACCCGGTCCCACAGCCTTTCAGCCCCAAAGAAACACACAGAGGTCTACATTATTCATAAACTGGTTGGCCTATTAGCTCAGGCTTCTTATTAACTAATTCTTACATCTTATATTAGCCCGTAATTCTTGTCTGTGTCATCCACGTGGCTTGGTACCTTTCATCAGTGAGGCGTTTTCATCTTGCTTACTCTGTGGCTAGGTGTCTATTGTAGACTGAGTCTTTCCTCTTCCCAGAAGTCTCCTGTTGTCATTGCTCCACAACTATTTCCTGCCTGGCTACTGACCAATTAGCGTTTTATTAAACAAGTACAAGAAACAAATCTTTACAGGGTAAAATAATTGTCCTACAGCAGAGGAAAGCAAAACAAAACAGAAAAACAGGCTTTAAAACAAATATATATATAAGTGAAAGCAATCCTAAAATTTTGAAATATCAGTGACTTTTATAGAAAATGTCAAAAGTGCTGCTACTATCATAAATCTGTTGCTCACACTTAAAATGTAAATGAATGTTTGGTGTTAGATGTTATGTAAAAGTAAAAGGAATGGGTTTCCATCCGGTTTAATGGGCCTATTGAACTCTACCAGGAGCTCTTGCGTGACAAAATCCTATGTATGTTAACTTTATGATCTTTTCAACAAGCTAATGTGTGTTCTGATATCAGCTTAATCCTACTTCGGAATAAACACTAACAATTCCAAGGCATTTTTTTTATTATTCTTTCTATATTACATACCGATCACAGTTGCCCCTCATTTCCCTTGCCTCAGTGTCTTCCCCTAGATCCACACCAGCTGTACCTCCCCTCAGACAAGAGCAGGCCTTCCAAGGATATCAACCAAATGAGTTACATTATAACCATAAAAATGTCGTAACACCAAAGCTCAATGAGGCAACCCAGTAGAGGGAAAATTATCTCACAAGCAGACAAAAAAAAGTCTCCTACTAGTCGGCACCTCACAAGAACAGTTTTCCTTAACCGAAACGATAATCTACCTTTGGCTTCTGTTTTTTTCCCTTTTCTTACTTCTACATATCTTACTCTCACTTTCACTCTATGGCTGGTTGTGTGGCGGGGTGGTTGGCCCCGAGTGTCCTCCTCTGCTGGTTCTCTTGCTCCTTGATCTCTCTCGTCTTCCAATCTCTTTTTTCCCTTCTATTTATTCTCTTGTCCTGCCAGTCCCATCTATTGATTCTCTGACCTTTCTGTTGGCTATTCAGCTCTTATTAGACCAATCAGGTGATTTAGACAGGCAAAGTAACACAGCTACACAAAGTTAAGCAAACAAAACATAAAATAATGCAGCACATCTTTGTATCATTAAAACAAACTATCCACAGAAAAAACAAATGTAACACATCTTAAAATAATATTCCTCAAGGAATCTTGCTCAACTATGTTCATAGCAGTTTTAGACCCAATAGCCAGAAACTGGAAATACCTAGATATTCCTCAACTGAATAATGGATAAGGAAAATGTGGTACATTTGCACAAAGGAATATTGCTTATCTGTTCAAACAATGGCATCATGAAATTTGCAGGAAAATGGATGGAACGAGAAAAAAAATCATCCTGCATGAGGTAACCCAGACCTAGAAAGACAAACATGGTATATATAAGTGGCTACTGAGTGTAAAGTAAAAGATAATTATGGTATAGTTCACAAACCCAGAAAGACTCAGTAACAAGAAAGGGTTAACGGGGGACACATGGATCTCCCTGGTAAAGAACATTTTTAGAAGAGATTTTTCAAGGCATTTTAATAAGTAAAAATCCATCTATGTATATTCCTAAGTATATAGATCTTTAAAGTTCTTCAGGAAAAGTATGATTATTCCTTATTTCCAGAGGAATGAAACTTATCAAATGAATTCAAGTGTGATTTGCAGTCACCTGACTCTTGTGTAGAAACTTGGTGGAAATACATATTTCTTGTGTAGAAATATGTATACAAGCTGTCAGCATTCCTTGTCAGAACAGGGTGAATATGATATTTTCTTTACATCATACATAATAGATAATCAACATTACAGCTCTAATGCTCAGATCACATACACAAGATAGTTTAGACTGATGGCTGACACAAAGTTATTTATTGGCTTAGTGTTCTGGGAGGCCTAATTATAGAAGAAGTTTCAAGCAGGGTGTGAGTCTCCCTCTTGACAGATGGATGGCTGTTAACTTTTCTACATTCTCCTGTAGCTGCCCACCAAGTGTCTCTTCTAATAAACACACCAGCTGCATCAGATCAAGGCCTCGTTGATATAACCTCATTGAGTGCATTATCCACCAAATTGAGGATTAGGCACCAACACATTCATCTATGGTAATTTATATGTATACTCTTTAAACCCCACCTACTACTGAGAAAAAATAGAAAGCCCATGATTAATGGGCAATGCAGCTTGGTCAATATAAAGATATACTTAGTACTGGCCCATTTAAATTTGTCTTAGACATATACACCAGAATGGCTAAGTGGCGTAATACCTAAACATTGGAAAAATTTGCATAACCAGTTATTTTTAAATGCAGACAAAAAAGTATATATATCCACAAAACTAAAAAAGAAACTAAAGCAGTGTAGAAAATGTCCACAATAGAGAAAATGTATATATACACACCTCCAAACGAAACAAAACAAAAACAGCAAAATCTCATACATAACCCAGTACAAAGTTCTCCCATGTTTTCCAATTGAAATGACTTTTCTTTGTCCCATGAAAAGGATTCCACTTTAATGAATCACTTCTCAAACAAAATAAATTGCTGGAGGAGGGAACCAGTGAACCATGCAGCAAAGGATGGGTGTTTCCTTGTCTATTCACATATTAAGGTTCAATTTATCACTATGAAAGGAAACAAAATAGGCGAACCATTGGTACCATGGTTCCTAAGGGAACACACAAATGCATGTCACAGTGCAAAACAGATACCATTTATTTCTATCTGGTTGGTGATTTAGCACGCAAGGAGATTACAATATTTTTTTGAAACCAAATGTCTAATCTGTGTAATGTGAATATTGAATTAGGAATTCAGACAACAAATGACCTAAATCTAACCTCTAAAATGCTTAATACATAGGAGTCTAATGAGAAACTCAACAAAGCTTAGTAAGTTTTTGCTTTTTTTTTTTCTGTTTTGAGACAGGGTTTTTCTGTAGCTTTGGAGCCTGTCCTGGAACTAGCTCTTGTAGACCAGGCTGGCCTCGAACTCACAGAGATCCACCTGCCTCTGCCTCCCGAGTGCTGGGATTAAGTTTTTTCATAGTTAGCGTCTCTATTATTGTGAAGGGACACCATGACGATGGCAACTCCTATAAAGGAGACTTTTAATTTAATTGGCTTACAGTTCAGAGGTTTAGTCCATTATCATCATGGTGGGAAATGTGCAGGCAGACATGGTGCTGGAGAAGGAGGTGAGAGTTAAACATCTTGATCTGTAGGCCACAGGATGTGCACTGTGTCAGTTGGGCAGAGCTTGAGCAAAGAAGACCTTCTCGTCCACTCCCACAGTGACACATCCTACAACAAGGCCACAACTACTCCAATAAAGCCACACCTCCAAATAGTGCCACTTTCTTTGGGGGTCATTTTCTTTTAAACTGTCATAGTTCCATAATAGATAAATGAAGAAAGACTCATTTTAGCTGGTATTTAAATGTTGGAAAACAAGCCCTACAACTTGTGCTAGCATTTTCTGAGAGGATTAAAATGATACATTTTAAAGGTAGGTTGCACAGAGGAAAACAGATTCCTCTAATTGTTGATAACACTGCATGTATATTTTAAACCAAAGAGCTTCAGAGATAGAAGCCATAAAGGGCATATCCAATTCCTCCAATATACAATTCTTCCTGACTCTAAGTTAAAAGATCACTGTGACCTAACATTGAAAAGGGTGGCAATACTGAAAACCATTAGATACAGCATATCTGGTTTTTATCACTGGCGTAGAGCTTCTAAGCCCTTGACATTTCTTAAGTCAAAGGGCACACTGTTACTCAGAAGGGGATTGTTTATAGTGTGTGTGAGGTCACTCAGGTCAATACCCTTTCACAATCCAAAGAGACTGTCCACATGAACTCAAGAATCAGAACTTGATTGGGAAGCTGGAGTTTCAGTTCTGTCTTTCTAATTCTAAGCTGATGGAAGACACTGGAGACTGAGTAGTTAAATGCCAATGATGGCGTCATCAGTATTGCAGATGGAAACAGGTAACAGTTGCACAATGAACCTGAGTAGAAGACAAGGTTGGTGAACATTTTGACATGTGATGATTGCATAAGCAAAATACCCAAGAAGCAAAAAGCTTGGCATTACTCTGCCCTCCTTGGAACTTTGTGCTCTAATCACCTTCCTTTGATTCTTCCTAATTGCGCCTTTTATGGTGAATCTCGGATTAAAGGATAGCACTTCTTTGAATTCTGAGAGTTATTAAGCAGAGTTTATTAAACCAGAAAAGGAGTTTCACCAATAACAACTTCTGGATTTGTAAATATTGAAGAGAAGGGAAAGTAATCATTGTAATTACCACAACACTTGCCTTTTAAATTACTCCTTCTGAGAAAACTAGGTTGCATGTGAAATCATGTATATGCATTCCTCTGGCCCTGGCTCTGGAAGAAGCACTAAGTCTCACCAATATGGATCAACTCAGAGACCACGATAATGAAAGTTACTTTAAAGAAGAGTCATTTGTCTCAACTGGAAATTGACACAAAACAGGAACCACAGTGATTTTAATCCAACCCTAGAGTCAATTATGCAAGTGAATTTGAGGGTTGAGCCATAGATAAATGATCAACAGATGTTAAAGATTTTGATTTGCTATTAAATTACTTTCTGCCAACCAATATGCAAGCATATATCAAAACATATTCAGAGAGAAAGAGAGAAGAGAAGCAAATGTGAGAGAGGGAATGGGAAGGAGTAGGTGGAGGAGAATGAGAAGGAGGAAGGGAACCAAGGAAAACCAAAAGACTGGAGTCTTGGGGATTAGGTCGGAGACAGATGTTGAATAGACTGAGGATTGTAACTCCAAACTTAAAGGGATTTGGATTTGTCAGCAGTAGCTGAAACATCAAATGTTCTGGTGGACACTAAAGAGAAAGTGAGAACACAGGAGGTGACATTTTCAGAGCCAGGAAACTCTTGGCTAGGTTTAAAAAGAACGTTTTTCTGAAGTAATAAGAAAGACATAATATAGACCAATTAAATTTGATTAATAGAATTAGATTTCTGGCCACAATAACCTAGGTGCAAACTGAATTTACTAATATTCCTTAAATTGTTCTATGAAATTGTTAGACAAACTCCTTCCAGACGGTAGTCTGCACAGTTCTTTCTGGTTTTCACAGTGTTGTTCATTTCCTAACTCTTGCTTGGCCCTTGAGTTGAAACCCACTTATCCACCAAGGACACACACTCACAGAGGTCTGCCACAGTTTTAACATGAAGTCTGTACCTCTGCATCAGCGATTCTTCTTGACCATTTTATCTTCTGTCATGAAAATAATAATTAATAATAATAGGCTCCTATAGTACATATAAATAAAATCCCAGGGACAGAAACTGGGGTTCCACCTGAAAAACCAGAAAAACACAGCAGTCAAGCAACTAGAGAAGTAGTACTTCTACTAAGATTGCACAACCACAAACTAAAACAGACTAAGCCTTTCTCTCCTTTCATTTTTTTTTTATTTCCTCTAGTACTGGGGTTAAAGGTGAGGCACCACCACTTGCATTTGTTTCTGCACTGATCTTGTGTAGTCCAGGGTGGCCTTGAACTCACAGAGATCAATCTGCCTCTGTCTCCCAGATCCTGGGTTTAAAGGTGTGCATCACCATTACCTGACCTCTAACGAGTTTAGCTTTGTATCTGGTCTTCAGGCAAGATTTATTCAAACCACTACAAGCTTCAGTAAATATTAAACTTCCTTAAACTCAAGGAACGATGTGCCTCAGTTTTGTTGTATGAATAATGGAATAATTAAGAAAAATTTCATTGATTATTTTAATTTAATTAGTTTGTCATAATGGTTTGGGGTACCATTATATGCATTATAAAGAAGAAATACCAACTAGAAGATGTAATCCATATATAACTTAAATATCTCAGTGTTCAATGCAATATCATATAATTTGACATCTGAGTGTTCATGTATATATATAAATATAACTATACACTATTATACATATATAGGAAAACCTATGTAGTCTTCTTAAAACAAACTATTATGAAAGCACTTGCATATGAGTAAATATATCACACACCAGAATTAAGCAGACTTAAAGTCTATATAACTTAATGAATTTATGTACAGTGTAATATAATGTATATTTTACATTTAGGATATACCTAAACATAGAGAAGGGTGCAAAGAGAGAAAGCAGAGGGACAGAGACAGAGAGAATACTGTGGTCCTTGAGTCAAGATAATGTTATTTTACTTCTAAATAAGTCGTGTGTGTGTGTGTGTGTGTGTGTGTGTGTGTGTGTGTGTGTGTGTGTGTGTGCAGGTAATTGTACCTTTCTCTTGTTCTACAGAGTTTTTGTAGTCAAATAAGAAAGAGAACTCAATAACTTAGATATTTGATGTTACACAGAATTCTTCATGTAAGTATTCCATACACGTAATTGCTTCTCGGCCTTTTGGTTAAGATCAAGTGTAAAAATTCCATACATATATTCAAATATGTAGGCATGCATACCTTCCAGATTTCTTCCATAAATGAATTTTATATTAATCAATTATTTGACTTAGCTTTGATTAATATCTACAAATAATCTACGCAGTGAAAAGATGACATTAAGAACAAAATACAAATCCCAGTGCCATTTGTATTTTGTTCTTAATGTCATCTTTTCACTGCGTAGTGGGATTTGATTCTACTGCATGTACTGGCTTTTTGGGATCCTAGTCAGTTTGGATTCACACCTTCCTAGGCCTGGATGGAGGCGAGAGAGCCTTGGGCTTCCCACAGGGCAGGGTAACCTGCCCTCTCTTAGGACTGGAGGGGAAAAGGGGAGGGGGAGTGGGGAAGCGGGAGGGAAATGGGAGGAGCAGAGGAGGTGAAAATTTTGAATGGTACTATTTATAATGCAATAATAAAAAATTAAATGCAAAAAAAAGAACAAAATACATTAGTTTTTCTCTTACTTAATTTCCCTTAAATTAATATAATCTTACCTTATAAGAAAAACAATATATATATATACATATACATATACAAAATACATATATATATATAATGGAGTCTCATGTGATTTTTTACTCATATGCATATACTATTAGATATGATAGATAAAGCTAACATATTTATATTCCTATAAACTTATTTATGATGAAGTAACCAAAATAATTTTCTGTAATTTTTAAGATATATGCTACATAACAGTTACCATAAGTCTCTGCATTGTATGGTAATAGACCAGAACTCCTTGCTCCTAACTCAAGCTTGATACTCTAAATACTGCTTTCCTTTAGTCCGCCTCACTTATTCTCTCTGGCCTCTGGTACTCTCAGCTCCCATGAATCTGGTTTATATTTGGTTCAATATATAAATCAGAACTGGTGATAGTTGTTTTTCTGGGTCAAGCTTGTTTATCTTCACAGAGGAGTTGACTTATTTCTGTTTATGTGTTCCAGTTTTTCCTGTGCATTTGCTGTCTTCCTTAACTTGGGCTGTATATCATATGGCCAAGGATTTGATGAACTTTTTATCTGCTCTTGCTCTTTCCCATTAAATATGTGTCTATTATTAAAGAGATATGCAGTTTTCTTAAAGTAAACGTTATTATAAAAATACTTGTAAATAAACAAAAATATCGCACATGAAAATTAAACTTAACGAACTTACAGACAGTTATTAACAAAAGCTGTGAAGCTTCACATTAAATTTTATATCTTTAATATTGAATATATCTTATGCTCTTACCCACCATCAAAAAATCCATGACAGAATTGGAGCTAGAAAAATAATTCATTTTACAACTTCTTTTATATCTCATGTTCATTACCCACATTCAGCACTTTTTCTTTTTTTTTTTCAATGCAGTCTTCATGACTATAGTTCTATGGTCTATTTTGAGTTCTGCCCATGTAATCTCTGCTATTTTGTGCTGTTTTCTCAATATCGCTGTGGATGTTTCATGTTTTTCATGGTTCAATTCAACTCTTAGGGTTTTGTAGCTATTTCTGAGAAGAATTTCATTTATTATTTTGGTAAGGATTATTTTGAATATGTAAATTGTTTGGGAAAGAAAAAATTAAAAATATGTTGTCTTCCAGTAGCATAGACTGCCTTTACATTTTTGTTGTTCATTTGTGTGTATGTGTGTGAGTGTGTTATCTTTTCTTTCATCAGTATTTTATAGTTTTTACTCTGAGTTTATATTTATTTGGGGGTAAACATTTTAAATGTTACTGTTTGTGTACTTTCTACTTGAGATAATTTTATATTGAGAAAGAGAACTACATGACCTTATGTATATAAAACCTATACTTTTCGGGGCTGGAGAGATGGCTCAGAGGTTAAGAGCATTGCCTGCTCTTCCAAAGGTCCTGAGTTCAATTCCCAGCAACCACATGGTGGCTCACAACCATCTGTAATGAGGTCTGGTGCCCTCTTCTGGCCTGTAGGCATACACACAGACAGAATATTGTATACATAATAAATAAGTAAATATTTAAAAAAATTAAAACCTATACTTTTCACCCATAAATAAATATAAAGTAATAACACTTAACAGATAGTTGGAACAATGAACTGGGCTAAAACTTTAGCATTAATATTTTTGTAAGATAATATAGAAACAATTAGTGTTAGTAAATGTGCTGTTTATATTTTGACTGTAGAGAAAGTGAGAAACTTTCCATAGATAGCCCCTTTTGGCGTCAGAAAGCTGGACTTTTAACTTAAGCAAGACACCCATAGAACCAGATGCAGGAAAATGGCATTATTTAGACACCTATAAGGCAAAACAGACAGTGTTGCAGATGCTGAGAGCAAGCCTGGGCATCCTTAATGAGCAGTGAGCATTTAAGCAGTGAGTATTTAACAGCATGAGAGAGGATGCATTTTCAATGGTGTTTCCAGTTGAATAAATGCCATACAACAATTTTCATGGTTCACTTGTTAAGACATCCTAGCTGATTTAATTATCTACCTTGAACATTTATTTTTCAGTTACATTTTCACAAGAGATGAAGAAACTTGATTTTAGATAAATGAACCATTCTATCAATAGGATGTACATTAAAGATGAAGGCTTAGTTGATCTAAAAGTAAAACATTTATTAGTATCTTTACCCTTACTCAAGCTTGTTTTTTATCTAGAAACATCTGGTTCCTAGTTTTCTTTGCATGGAATAACTTGAATGATTTGTGATTTAATCTACTTTAAGTATTAATGCAATCAGTATTTCTATTAATTAGTATTATATTTTGTGCAACTTGCCATAATATACTAGAATGAGAAGAAAAGCCTTAGTCACATGGTATGTAGAGGAATTAGCAATATTAATGTGTAATTGTGATAAGTATGATGGGAGACTGAAGAGAATTAACATACATAGCTAAATATATCCACCAGTGAGTACACGTGGGCAGTCTTACCAAATGAGCGTGCATGACTTTTGGTGAAATCCAACACACCTGGTAGGCACCCACTTCCTCCAACATGACCAAAGCTTCACTAAAATAAAACGTTAGATGACATAAAAAGTTAACATTATTTGGATTGATAATAGGAAGCTTGTATTTTTTGCAAGCAGTCTTCCTCCAGGTTAAACTTGTCACTGCCTAACCTTACCTGTAGCTTTCTCATGTTTGAAAAGCCAAACGTTCAAAACTGAATGCATGTCACTTTTAGAAAAAGAATATAAAATGTTCTTTCCAAATCACCAAGTACAACTGATTTCTACTTTGACGTCAGCTTACTCGTATGTGTTGAGTGCATCGTGCTGTGTATTCAAAATCTGATAACGATACACAGCTTTGAAAGTATGATGCTTTACGGGCACATGCGTGAAGCCTAGAAACATCGTTCCCAAATAAGTAAAATTTTTCCTTTGCTGAAAAGTATTATGCTTTAAGTTTCATTTGTATTCATGTATGGGTATGTTTCTGTATGTGTATGTATGTATGTGTGTGTATGTATGTATGTGTGTATATGTATGTGTGTGTGTATGTATGTGTGTGTGCATATGAGTGCAGGTACCCTCAAAGTTCGGAAAATTTGGCTGCTCTGGCATCTATCAGCAGTTTGGAGTTATCCATTTTGGCTGCTGGTGTTACACAGTGGTCTTCTCATGGAGGAAAGAACAAGTGCTCTTAACTGCTGAGCCAGCTACCCAGTACCTTAGAGAGCCATCTTTATTCAGCTATATCAAGTGAATGTAGACCATGCAAAATAATCTTATATAAAAAGCGAAAAATAAGTTTCTATTAGCATTATTTATAAATGTTTTCTGTATTTTTTATCCCCAGAAAGAATAAGTTAGTTTAATTTTTAAAAAGTATAACTTGTCTTAAAATATCTAAGAAATAGGTTTGAATGTTTTATATTTTAGAATGTGAAAAGAATTTTCAAATGATTGGCTATAATAAAAACTATATTATTATTTGCTATACTGTTTCGCCAATAACTTAAATGTATTTCTGGCTAACTCTTATATCTTAAATTAACCAATTTCTATTAGTCTGTTTATCACCAATGGCAATAAAACATTCACAGCATGCATCACTTCCCACATCACCTTGCCACAGCAATGGAATAAGAAAAACGACTTAAAAAATCCAAACTGAAAACAAACATAAGAATCACTCATGTTAGCAGATAGCATCCTTATATGTAGAAAACACAAAATATTCTGCCAAAAAGGTGTGGGTGTGTTTAAAAGACACTGTGAGAACTAACAGGCATTCAGAAATGTTGCAGGATATAAGAAAAATTACACTAAATTCCTTTTGCTTCTCTGCATATAAAGTTGAAAAAAATAGCATCAAAATTCAGTATGAGTTACACCTTTTTATGTTATTAACCAAAGACATCCCATTAACTGCACAAACATCACAAGCAATTTCCATTGAAACTGATTATTCTTTCTAGTCTTACAGTAAGACTCTGTCTCGACGCCACACACTTGTGTCATAGGATGTGGAGAAATCAATATGGTTCTCAACTAGAAAGGTCACCCCTAATGACTAGTGTTCATTTTGCTGGAAGGTACTCTACCCATGACTGGAGGAGACAGTAGCCATCAAGACACCAAATACCCATATACGAATTCTGCCCACTATAGTAGGGAAATGTCTGCAAGATATGTCCACTCATGCAAGAGGGGCACTAATGTTTCAGAAGTACCCAATCACATTTGTTAATGTGGATTTTAGACCCAATCCATTCTTTCTTAAACAACTTAAAAAGTCTGTTCCTCAAGAATTTTCTTTATATTTGATAAGCACACAACATTCTCAACTTCTATTCCTCACATCGCCTTGTTTGCCTGGTCTCCTGAAGGCACAACAAATGCTCTAAACTCAGCTCAATGGTTTGAAATGACTAGTGAGTTTTCTTGCAATTCTTTACTGGTAAGATCCTGCATGATTTCAAACTCAACAGTCCTGAAAGTTGGAAGTATAATTAGCCCTTCCTTCTCCCTCACTTCCACCTGAAACAAATACAGTCTGTTATTCACGATCCAGACTTTTTCTTCAGTGCAGAACTGTCAACTGGTTTTCTTTCCTGGTTTTAATTTTCTCTCTGGATTTCAAGCACATTTTAACATTTTATCTTTTCAGTCTTACACCATTGTACACTTACCCTCTGGGGAGACTGGGTCAGATTCACATTTCCAGTTCTCATTGATTCCACTCTGCAGTAGGCCACGGTTTTCACATAATACTGTGCTCAGTGTAGGGCCTTTGGGTACATGGGCAATTTGCAGATAACATCAAAAGCATTTCTTTTTAAATCAGAAATTTCACTTATTTCTGTAAGTGTAATTAGACAATAATTATTTTAATATTATCGAAGATATTACACAGCTTTTGAGGACCCCCCAAAACCTTGGTTGTTAAAAAGGCAAATTCACAATAAGGTAGTCAATGGAGCATCTTGTCTTATTGTTAAATTTTTCAGGGTTTCCAATCTCATTCCCAACAAATAGAGTGTTTCATTTGTTTTCAAAAGTAACATTTTCTTTCTTTAGTTCTGGATCCAAAATCACTACTGTTTAGTAATTCTATCATTTCTCATCAAAAGTGGCATTACTAAAAACTTCCTACCATTAAATCTCAGTTCTATGCTGGGAAAGAAAATAGCTAACAGGATGAATATTTTTGTCTAGTCACCATTACTTTATTCTGTTTTTCTATAGCTATTGTTAGAAATAACACTTTTTAAATATTGGTATTCCATTTTTTCTTTTTCCCTTTTATTTTACTGTTACCATTTAGTTATATTCATAGGCAAATTGTGAATACTATTAGGTAAAATTTGAAGTATAAACCGACAGAAGCATTTTAAAGTGATGCTGAGGGGATTAATTTAAACAGACCTTTATTTTTATCTCTAGTTCTTTTATGTTTAAAAATATGACATCAGCTAATGGAGGGAAAGTGCAGCTTAGTTCCATTCGAGATGTGATCTGTGACCTGCTTCAACTCTCTTTGATCCTAAAGAATGAACAATTTACTGAAATTGCCCTCTTTAGAATACATTTCATCTCTCAGGCTTGTCTTTCTTCTTTGATATGCATAAGACCATATATTCTTAAAGTTGGAGTCAAGCTTGAGCCTTGTATTTTTATTATGTGTGAATGTAGATAATTTTACAATTTGTGTCGATAGAATATTCAAGTTAATTTAAAGCTTGGTCTGGATTCTTATTTTGGCTTTTATTTGCTTATTTTCGGCTTAAAGGATTGTAGGCCTCAAACTTCTAGACTGGATAAAATTAATAAGATAATAACAAATTTATGTTGGGAAGTTTCCCTTCCACCTTCAGCTATGAAGAAATCACCTTAGGGAACAAAACTGCCTTGTGAATAAGTAAATCCATAAAGGGCTGGCCTTTTGCTTGTGGACAGCCAGAACTGAAACCCACCAGGTTATATTTAATTAGTTAGGATGGCATTGGGAAGACATAGTGCTGAAACAAAGTCATAATTCTCCTGGACGTTTAGCTCCGTCGGGATTTGGAAAGAGCTGACAGGAGGAGATGTGGTGGACCTTTAATGACGTCTGAAGCCGGAGTGGCAACATTGAGTTTCATTCCACGGAGGTCAGGTTTAGCTCGCCACTGAGGCTCACCACCAGTGTGTACTGTTGTGACTAAGCTGAAATCAGAGATCAGAGAAGAAAGGATTTTCTTCTGTCATCGGCTAAAAAGTTATGAAATTTACGGTGACTGTAAATTGCAAACGTGAAGGGATGTAATAAGGTGAAAGCACTTTGCATATATCTATGCATGTTTTATCAGGAAATGCTTAAATTGGCACATAAAATCAAGACAGATTAATTTCTAACTGTGAGAGAGAGCCTAACAATTCCCTGAAAACTATATCTCTTTGTTAATTGGTATGTTTAGTAACTACTAATGAAAGAAGAAAATTATAACTTTAGCATTTATAGTTACTGTAAAGCTGAATTCTAGTATATGTCTATTCTATTATTGCAAAATGTTTTTCTTTTTAAAATGGGCTGCTCATCTTTCTAAGAACACCACATTTATTTTATAAGATCATAAGCAAAAAAATTACTTTCATCTTGCCTTCACTAAAAGTTATCCTTCAAGTTCATTGTTCTTGGTACAATTATTCAAAATGTTAACATTGCATAACTATATATATAAAGTTATATGCATTTTCTCAAGAAATAAAGGAAAAATAAATTAGTACAGATTCACTCATTACTTTCCTCTTTTAGTACAAATAATAGCGTTATTTAATTTTAGCATCCTTTTCTTTATTTGATGTTTATCGAGTATGCTTTTAACATTTTCAAATGCTAATGTTAATAAAAATGGTAATCATTTTAACATACATGGTATCTAACGTAATATATCCATTCTCCTCATATATAAAATAATACAACATACCACATAAGATTATTAGACTTCAGACTCATTTGCACATCAATTTGCTGTTACCTTTAGTGTGTTACTATACAATTTACTAAAAAAGGAATCAGACTGCTCTCAACATTATAGCTTTCCTAGTTCTTCACCATCCTTTAAGTGATGTCTGAACACCGAGACCTTTCTCCCTGTGAAATGTGTTCATCTTGTCTGAAGTGGAAACACCAAATGTGGTCTTTTGCCCAGATTTCTATTTGTCAATTTTGAGTTTAGAGCTAAAAATATTCCCTTAAAGCACAAAACTGTGTTGAAACAATTCAGGTACCTGTAATGAACAACACTTGTTACAGATTATGAAATTGTCATTAGTGAGAACTTCTGTCATTGCCCCCAAGAGATGGAGGAGCAAAGTGAATCAGCAGAAGCGCAAACCCTGCCAACACAAAAGAGCATCCTTTTCTTATTACTAGTAACAGTCTTAGTAAACTCAGATTCCTATCAGAATGCACACAGGTGAGTTTGCTTTGTTTGGGTTTCAGAATCTCTACAAACCAATGTGAAAATAGGAAATATTCAACTTGCATAGGTTTTAGATGTTTGCCCATAGAGCACCACATTGACTTTAGCCTCAGATTGATGCTAACCATGCCTAAGTGGCGAAGCTCCTGGGGTATGACTTGAATGCACCGAAGAAAGGCTTGCCTGAAGCCGAGCAAACAAGTGTCTTTAGCTGCTCCCAAGTCAGCTGGTGGAACTCCAGCTGCAACTATCAAGTCCCTAATTTATCTTTGCTTTATACTGTCACATTTTCATAACTTTACATCAACACAAATTGGTTACTAGGCTGAATAGAAGTAGAATGTACAACTATTTTACTGCAGAATGGCCTGTATGCTTCAGTGTTAGATTTTAACAGGAGACTTTTAAAGTATTGAAATCATATGCTATTTGTGTTATTAATTACACACTTACCAAACCTTATATTTCTGTTAAACGTTTCCTAGAAAATAATGTAAAATTAATGATGCTCTGTAATTTTGAAAACTTTCTTGTTACTGCTAGCTAATGTGTATAAAGCAAAGAGTTGTTTATGATCTACATTCCTTAGACAGATAGCAATGCCAATTAGGTGAAAAAAAATTGGAATTTCATCTAAAGCAAATACAAAATCAGTATTAAAGTAAAACACATGTATTTGATCATTTTTCTTCAAAAATCATGATTCATATATTAAAACGTGATATATTATAGCTCCATTTGGATCTTGTGAAATTTGTCAATTATGAGAAAATTTTAAAGATGAAACTTATAGGAGAAACTCTAATTAATTTTCGTCATTTCAATGTTTAAAAATGGAATTCATGTTAAAGCTGATAATTTCACAGTAAATTTATCCTTCTCAGTTTGAAGACCTTTCAGTTTTTAATCACTTAATAATTTTTTGATATTACATTCACAAAACATCAATTAGAAATATAAAACTGAACTGTCTAGTGAGAACTATGCCTAAAAATAAGACTTTTTTCTATTTATGAACGAAGTGTTTGGTCCTCTTGAAGATTGTTTAATGCTGATCTTTTCTCCGTGCTGTCATTAAGTGGCGCTCCCAGTCCAGAATTTTTAAATACATATTAATTTGTCAGTTTTTGAAATTTGTTTTGTCTATGGTGTGAAAGTTTCACTAATCTAAATTGGGCACACTATTGCCCAACCACTTATTTATATTTTCACAAATATTTAACAAGTATATTATATGGAGAATCAAACACTCAAAATATGGCATGGGTAGAAATATTGCAAAGTGGTTGAGAGCACTGTTTTTTCTTCCAGAGGACCTGGGCTCTATTCTGAGCACCCACTTGGTAGCTCATTACCTTCTGTAACTCCAGCCCCAACAGATCTGATGTCCTCTCCCAGTCAGCACAGACATGTTCACACAGAAGATACAGTCACACAGATCCATCCATATACACATAAATAGTAAAAGTAAACCCAAAAAGAAGAGTCAATTGAACCACAACTAAATGAATCACAATTAATAAAAACTCAGGGTCAAAAATTGGGATTCAATCTGAAGATCCAAAAAGCAAACCAGCCATCTGCTTACCTTGACCTCAGTCCGAAAATGGCAATCCTGCCTCCAGGAATCTCAGAATGACGCTTTTAAGAAAGCAAAGAAAACCAGCCTGCAATTCACAGTCCCAAAGACCTAGACAACAATGAGGACCATAAGAGACATACATGAATCTAATCTACGTGGGAAGTAGAAAACGACAGGATCTCCTGAGTGAATTGGGAGCATGGGAACCATGGGAGAGGGTTGAAAAGGAAGGGAGAGGAAGGAAGAACAAAGAAAAATGTATAGCTCAATAAAATAAATTTTAAAAAGAGCTGTTTCCTCCTGTTTTATAATCCTATCTAGGGCTGGGATTAGAGGCGTGCACCACTGTGATTAAAGGCATGCACCACCTTATTTCTATGCAACTGGTATGGCTACCGGGATAAAAGGTGTGTGTTACCATAACCTGGTCTGTAAGGCTGACCGGTTGGACTGTTTTACTCTCAGATCTTCAGTCAGTCTTTATTGATTAAAATACAATTGAAATACCACTACAGTCAATGGAGGTCATTAAGAAATAAGAAAATGGCCAATTAACCAATAAAAATAACATAAAATGAACATCCCTACATGACTAGAGCCTCAGAACATATCGAGTGAATATGAGTATACCTAAGGTACCGGGACAATGATAGCTGGTTACTCTAAAAATTCATTTTCAACAATGAATAGATTGGGTGGTGTAGTGGCATTTCATTTGTATTTTAATAAACAAAGTTTACCTGAAGGACTGGCCAGTCTTACAGACCAGGCAGTAATAACACACACACCTTTAATCCCAGTAGCCACAATGACACACACCTTTAATCCAAGCATCCAAACTAGTTTGCCATGGAAACCAGGCATTAGTGGTGCACACCCTTAATCCCAGATCTAGAGAGGACTATAAAATGGAGGAGACAGTTCTCAATCTCATTCTGATATTTTTGGAGGCATCATCAGGGCATTTTGGGACTGAGGTAGAAATAAGAGCCAGTGGCTGGCTGTTTTATTTTTCTGACCTTCAGGTTGATCCCTAATTTCTATCTCTGAGTTTTTAATAATCGTGCATCATAAAATAATAAAATAGCCAATTGAGCAATAAAAATAACATAAACCAACATATACCCACAACTGGAGTCTCAGATTATATAAAATGGATATGAGTAGACCTCAAGATACCAGGACAATGACAGTTGAGTGCTTTAAGAAGTCATTTTCACCGGGCGGTGGTTGTGCACACCTTTAATCCCAGCACTCGGGAGGCAGAGGCAGGCAGATCTCTGTGAGTTTGAGGCCAGCATGGTCTACAAGAGCTAGTTCCAGGACAGCCAGGACTGTTACACAGAGAAACCCTGTCTCGAAACACCAAAAATAAATAAATAAATAAAATAAAACAACAAACCCAATTTCTATAATTAATAGATTGGACAGTAACATAACAATGAAAAATAGAAATTAAATTGCACCCAATTCTTACTGTACCTGAAAACATTTTAAAGAACATTCTTCAAAGAGGGCATGGTGCCCAGCCCTGTGGGAAGTCCAAGACCCTCCCCCCTCCATCCCGTCCTAGGAAGGTGTGCATCCAAATCGACTAGGTTCCCAAAAAGATAATACATGCAGAGGAGATAGGTCTTAGTGTCATTGTTGATGGAGTGGGAGGGGACTGGGAGAAGGGGAGGAAATGTAACTTTTTTTTTGAATGGAAAAATAAAAGAATATGGGAAAAAAAAGAACATTCTATCCAACTATGGAGAATATATTCTTCCCATTGGCACACAGAACGTTCTTCCTCGGGACAGTGTGATAAAACATTAAACAAGTCAATGGTTTTTAGAAGATTGAAATTTAATTGATTATCTGTTCTGAATATTTTGTCACAAAAGCAGAAATCAATAATGAGAAAAACTTTGGAAACTATATATGCACATGGAAATTACACAACCTGGTTTTGCAAAACTAATATTTAAGAAAGAAACCACAAGGGAAATTAAACAGTTGTTGGAGAGAATAAATGTGACATGTATAGCTGATCAAAAATGGTGCTAATATGAAAACTCATAGCAATATTAATAGAAACATAGCATTTCCTCTCAAAGAACTAGAAAAACAAGAACAAATCAAAATCAGTAGAGGCAAAGATATAATAAGATCAGATATGTGCTGTGTAACTTATTGGGGAAGATAGCAAATGTCCATTCTCCCCAGTTATTGCCTAGTAGGAGAAAAAAGTAAAGATTTGCGGAAAGCCCAACTTGTCATACCATTGAGTTGATTGAGGTATGAGTGAGAAACTGCTGACAGGAAGCTGAATCAGGGTAAAGACCATACTAGAATAAATGGCTATTCACAGACGCTTGGTTTCTTGAGCTTCAACCTGACTTCAAGCAGCTTGGCAGGGAGAGTCTCTTTCCTCCAGCATTCAGTGACTGCTTCTGAGTCCCTTAGGTTGCAGCTTCCATGAGTTGGTAAGTTTTGTTCACCTCCTAGCTGCTATATATGACCCTTCTGCATTTAATTTAGAGAAATCACCATGTGACAAGAAGTAATTAGAGAGTAAGAATCACTACAAAAGATCAACATAATGAGATGCGTCTTCCAGTTGAGGAAATCGGCAAGTACTTAGCTAGAGGAAGTAAGTAAACAATAAAAGAACCTGAAAGAAAGAAACTGAGAACTGAAAAGACAGATGTTGCACCTCATCCTACAGAAATACAAGGCTCATGAGAGATTATTAGGAAGAATGAGGATGTCAGTAAATTTGAGCACAAAGAAGAAATAGACCAGTTACTGGACAATACACCTTATTAGGATGAATTCATGAAAAAAGTAGATAAATAGACCAATAGCAACAAAATTGACTATGTAGTAAAAATAAAAATAAAAACCTTCCAGCAAAACAAAGCCCAAGGTCAGAATGTCTCTCTACTGTGCTCTACCAAATACTTAAGGAAGGTTAATGTAAAAATGTACTACCTTACTTCAAACACTCTATGGGATCAGTATTACACTAGACACAAAGCTAGCTAGGTCAAGACACAATAACAAAGAAAACTATACATTAATATCTTCCTTAATGCAAAGGTAAACATTCTAAAATAACTATTGCCCTCTGAGATCCAACAGTAGGCTATAAAGGCTGTGTAGCCTTTGGCATAAATACAATAGAATGCAATGAAGAATGCAATTGAAATCCCATGTGTCTATAGCCAACTAACATTTAACAAATAAGCTAAGGTTCAATTGTGATGCCTCTAGAAGTTCAATTGCAATAGTTGTTTCTCAAGTAAGAGAACAATGGAGAAAGACATGAGACACTCATCTCTAGCAAATAACACAGACAGGTATACTTACTTACATACATATACAAACATATTTTTCACAAAAAAAGGGAAACTAACTGCAAATTTATCATGTTACAGTAGGTCAAATTTTTTCTTTAATTAGGAGCTTGTTATTTTCGTAGAATTTCCAATCAAACAGTTGCTTTTCACACTTTGGAAATTTTAGACAGAAGTTTTTACAAATTACTTCATTAAAAGTTTGTATAATAATGTAGATACTTTTTACCAAAACCTTTAAAGAAGTATAAATATCATTTCTTGCAAGAGAATAACCAACATACACATGTATCCAAAGATACAATTACTTATACCCAAAACAATAATTTGAGATTAAGATAACTGCTCACAATTTAAAGGTGTTACTGTTCTTAAGCCTTTTCTCATAATTAGGTTTTTTGAATGCTTATATATTCTCACTGACTATAAAAGACTCTTTGCTCATTGTTTTTCTTTATTTTGTTTTGTTCAGTAAGATAATTAAAAATTATGTATTTGGAGGGGACATGGGAAATCTAAGCAGGCCAAAGGAGACAGCGAGATGCTGCAGGGACCAGATAAGACATACCAAGTGAAACTGAACTGATTTCCAGAGTCCAATGGTGGAGAAGCCACACTGTTCAGTAGAGATGAAATGAAATGTTATGTTTCTCTCCTTCTTACCTGCCGAGGTTCTCCTTCACCTAAACTCAAGCAATCACTATAGGGCTCAGGAATGCATTCGTGTCATTTGTACATTTCAACGTAAACACAAAGAGCAGAGTTGAGAAGATCCATGTGACCTAAACTCAACTGGAAGCTCTGTGATCAAGCAAAGCAGAGACTAGAGCAAGGCCAAATCATACTGAGACACAGATACAAAATGCACACACACACCCCAACCAAACCAAACCAAACTGAAACCAAGCAACAACACACCGAAAACAGGAATACATGGTCAGTTAGAGGTAATTTAATTTTAGAGGCTTTTTTCTGTATTTCAAATATATTTGATGTCACTCTCTTCTTTCTTCTAGGCTGTGCTTATGTATGATGATTTCCCACCTTGTTCATCTTGCTAGAAAGATATAGTTATATTTTCTTTCTTCTGACATAGAGTATTTATAATAATACCAGCCATAATTAAGAAAATAGCTCTGCTTAATTATCTCAGTTAAGGAATTTTGTACATCTCAGTGTAAGAAAAGATCTGCCTTCAACTGTTGGTACTAAGATTCACAGTTCTTAACTATTACATAACCACCCTAGAGAAGGCTGCGCAGTCCTATCACTGTAGGGTTGGCTCCATTGTTGAAATTAATGTTTTCTTTATTTCCCTGAAGTGAACATCCTTTTTGTTGCTTTTCTAATCAATCATCCAAAGACAACAATGAACTCATCAAAAATATAACCATATAACATGGGAAAAAATAATCACAACCCTGTAGCAATGTCTATTTTTATGAAACTGTTTCTCCTTTGGTTGTTATAGCCAAGACTTCTATGATTTATATTTAAAGTCAAGTTAAAATATCAATAGCTAAAATATTCCAAGAGTCAATATATCCAAGCATGACCAAATGAAACAGAATAGAAAGCCAGACTAGACAAATACCTCAGTTTTTACTTCCAAGTTGAAAATATCAATATTCAGAATTTATTTTGTAAGCCTTGAATTATTGACTCTGTCTCATGTTAGACTAAACGAGGCAGTTCTGTGATAATTTTGATATCACTGCTTTGTTATACAGACTGTGTCTCTGTGTGTGTATGAAAAAGGGGGAGAGAGAGAGAGAGACAGAGACTTAGAGCAAGCAATATGCCTGTAGTTTATATGTAAATAACTTCACAGCCCCTCCATATGTAGAGACAAATAACATAGAAAAACTCTCACTGTGGCTATCTCATATATTCAAGCAAAACAGAATCATGCAATTTTATTGTTTGCTGTAGCTTCCTTTATATGTTTTCAGCACTGACAAAAGACACTTTCCATCACACACACACACACACACACACACACACACTCACACACATACACACACACACACACACTCACACACACACACACACACACACACACACACACACACAAAGAGAGAGAGAGTACAGGTTAAGCACACAGTCTCATAATGGATTCATACTAGTCATAATCTGAAGACTCAAAAAAACCTATTAAATATAAGATGCAGTAAGAAGAGTTTGACAGGTAGATATAAACAGTCTTACTAACAATCCATCAGACATTTATTAGTGCGTTAGACCCCAATATTCAGCAGAGAAATGTCATAGAAAAACCAGAACAGAATCTAAGAAAACTCATAAAAATAAATTTAAGGGAAATGGTTTCTTTTAGCCTCAGAATACAAAGCTTTGAAGTTTAATAACGGGGTTATATTATAAAACGTTTTGAAAAGTAGTTGCAACCTATATTAACTGCCACAGGCGTTTAAAACTTTTCACATCTGTGGTCTGTTGTTACTTTTCATCATTTTGTTAGTCCAGTTTATTAAATAAAACTTTTAAAATTGCATCGAAACTAGAACCAAAGAATTCATGTAGTCTGAAATATTAAAAGTGCACAAGGCTCTGATAGCAAAGAAGGCCTGACTTTTAGTTCGTTCATTCATTTATTTATTCATTCACTCACTCACTCATTCATTCATTCATTTATATGTAATGTTATATATATTTACTTATTTATTTTTTCTCATTTTATTGCTTTTTTTGACAATTTGACAGTGTTTGACCATATTGAACTCTCTGATGAATACCTCCAGAAACATCCTTCTTACCTACCCATGCAATTTGATTTCCTCTTTAAAAAGACACCAAAAATCTGATACACTATTATAACCAGGAAACATGTAAAAATAGAATTGAACAGGACTCCATAAATATGAGTTCTATCTTTATGATGATCAAATTTTCATGCCATTTAGGCTATAGTTATTCTTGAGGGAATAATAGTCTACATGCTGCTGTGAAGTATTTTTTTTACAGGTGACTACATTTATGTAAGGGTACTTTGGATAAAGAGGCTCTCCCTCCATAATGTGAGCAATTTTTTTTCCGGTCAGACAAAGCCTGTAAAAGAAAAGATTTAGTTTCCTGAGGTACAAGAGACTCACTGGCAGACTTCCTTTGAATCCAGGACTTCCAAGTTATCTTTTCTCTGGGATGTGCCAGATCATCATCCCACACTGAAGCCTCTTGACTTCAAAGCCAATAAAATTTATGAATTATTTTCAAAAACAAATATGCCTTTTTTCTTATTTACATATAAAAATTTGTTGACTTTATTTTTAACAAAGTCAGTTAAGAGAATAGAGGTAGGTTTATGACTACTATTCTTCTTAAATTTAAAACAAATTTAGTTATATGATATATAAAAACAAAAATGTATGTATTTATGAGGTACCAGATAATATATAAATGCTTCTCTACTTTAAATGTTTAAATCAAGGGGTGAGAACTCTGCTAAGATCATCATTTCAGTGAACTGGGAGCCAATAAAATAGGGAAAGGTCTCTACCAGATAAAAATATGAATAAGGGGAACTTGAAAAATTAAACATCAACAAATTGAACCAACCAGTTAAAAAATGGGCCACAGGGCAAAAGATTTTAAAATAGTCAACAACTCTAGTCATCCAAGCAATGCATTAAAGTTATTGAATTTCCTCTTACCCCAATCATAAAGCTAAGACTAAAAAAGAGCGTGAAAACAAAAGCGGTTGTAAATGCGGAGAAATGGGAGCACTTATTCAGTTCTGGTGGGGATGCAAAGTGGTGCAATCGCTGTGAATATTAATGTGGGGATCCCCAAAAAGGTAGAAAAATATCTAGTCAGTGGCTCATCTGAGAAAGTATGGTTGTATACCCAGAGGAATCCATATCCTATTACGGAAGTACCTGCTCATCCATATTCATTGCTATTATAAAAACAACCTAGATGACCATTAGTGAATGCCTATTAAAAATATGGCAAACTTAGGAATAAATATGTACATCTGAGCATGAATCCCAAACAGGCCTCAAACTTGCTGCGTAGCAAAATGTGACCTTGAACTTCTGACTCTCCTCTCTCCAGTTGGTCAAGTGCAGGAATCATAAGAAGGCAACACCAAACCTGGTTTATGTAGAGAACTGAAACCAGAACGTCTTCCATGGCAGACAATCACTTTGCCAGTGTATCCGTGTCCCCAGCCCTGACTTCTCTAATGCTAACAACCAAATATGTTTGCAAACATCGATAAATGACATCTTCGGTGGGGGGCAAGAAATCACAATTGAGACCAAATTACATAATGAAATACAAGCATATTAATCAGCTCTGAAATAAACACAATGAAAAATGACTGAAAGTTTAAAACAATACATAGGTAACTTATATGTACAAATGTAGTTAGAAAAACTGTTTCCTAGTAGTTATGATACCTAACAATTATAGAGACTATGGTATTAAAGAATAGCAATAAGTTGTCAGGATTTTAAATAAGAGAAAGTACTATCTGTTGAAAATATTTTCCTTTGGAGACATACAATAAAACATTTACTAACATATGATTTTGCTCAAGAAATTATTTTTGGTAACACTTTAGAATTTAATATTAACTCATAAGAGTGTCCTCTATATAATGTGAAGATAATCTGTTCCTTAAGTCATAACAAGTCATATTTACCTGGGCAAATAAAATACTTAAAACAGAATGGTTAGATAATTTGAGGAGGAAGCCAGTTTTACCTTTATTAACCAAATAAACGCATCAATTCTTCTCTTTATTTTCTTTCGTTTGACTACTAACAAAGTTGTATGCAAGTGTGTTGCTCACATATATGTTGACCTACTTATATACTACTAAGTTAAGTAAGCAATAAGCTCAAATTGTCATTCACCAGTACTAATGAGCATGAACAATCAAACAAACATCTCACGAAGAATGAAACTCAGAATTATAAACAAATGACTTGGTGCTCTGGTGGCCACTGCATCACATTGGGTTTACAGTTTAACATTATCAAATATTCCTGTGCTCAAATATGTTATAAATAAATTACAGATTGCACATGAACATTTCATTTTAAGTAATAATTCCACTTAGACTGCACTCTATGCAGAGTTCCACCAGGAACTCGTAAGCACCTCCTGTCATCCCCATTTTCCATCCAGCTGCCTCTGATGGTCTACTGTGTCATAATCTCTATTGGAGATGAGATGATGGCTCTATAAAATGTCTGTGTTTTTTAACTTAATATTCTGCCACTGCCGTGGTGAGGGTCACAACATGAATCTGAGGGAAACACAGCGCTCCATTTCACAGATCTAAGGTGGCCTGCTTGTATGTTTGTCTCCAGACTAGGTAGAATATTCCAGCTGGCCATCTGGGATGCTGGGACAATGGCTTCCACAGCTCTGTTGGTAACTGTGGCCTTTCTTACCGCCACAACTCACCTCCTCCCAGTACATCCAGAACACTGGAGAGATTTTTACACTGAAGATGAGTGTTGCAAGGTTTTCTTGAGGGTTAGAACTGAAAATGATGCAGCATCCCTTCCACTTCATTTGACAGTTTATACTCCTGATTCATTTGCTTGCTTATACTAAGCCTCAGAACCAGTCCAAATTTTTTGAAAGATGGAATTCATTAAGTCTGCACATTCTGTTGTAATAAATGTGATAGTCAAGACTGCCCTCTGGAGTTTCCATGTTTCTTACACTGAATACCTCTTTAGTTGCCTTTTCCAGAATTTCATGTCCACCTTTTCCTGCTCGCATGCTCCACTGAGGCGCCAGATCCTTCAAGTGTCCTTCACTAGAGAAGTTTACCTGGCTTCTTGGGGCTTTGCCCTTTTCCTCTTGTAGTACATGCAAGGTGACCACCAGGCTTCTGGGACCTTCTGGGACTACTTGCCCTTCACAGAAAGTTAGTGGCCTCACTCTGCCCTATAGTGCCACATGCCACCTAGAGGGGTTTTCAAGAGAAAGCTCATCCTACTAAAAGAGTTTTAGTTGTTTCCTTGAAAGTATTTTCCATGAAACTTGATAGAAGTCTAAGCAATAAGAATGTCCTCATGGGATACAGTGTCATAGCTTTGGGGCTCTCCTGTTTCTTCGTCTAGGAAAATATGGTTCATAGCATAAGATTGTCCATTTTTACTTTCCTCTTAATAACAGCATACTGCTTTAAAAAATCTGCCAGATAATTCAGATCCATGTTGCCATTTGATCCTTGCATATAAATAACTGTTGTCCCTTACTGAGATCTCCAAGATTCACTACACTCAACTTGCAGAGGCCAACTGGGAGTGGGGTAGTTGTTCGAATCCGTTCTCCTCACTCAAGGTTTGTTTATGCCTAGTAACCCAACCCTCACTTCTGCTCTGGTGACGAGAAACATTCATTCTCCATTTCTCTTCTGGTCCATTCTCTAGACGCCATCTATAAATACACACGTTATTTGAGTAGGCCTGAGAGTCTGAACTCTGCTGTGCGTAGCTGCTGCTCTGGGGCTCTATAGGTCTGGATTCCTAACTAGAGGATGCAATCGGATGTAAATGCATTACTGGTAGGAGACTGCTGCCCATCGCTGCTTGGCTGTGCATAGGCAGTCTCCTGACAGAAACTGCTGCGATCTATTCACCTGCAAATAAGAATCCCTTGTAGAAGCAGAGGCTAGAGGTGTAGTTATCAGCTGCATGATATAGACTACAGTCATCTGAAGAATTCTATAAGCGTTTCCATAGCTGTCACGTGGTTGTTTAGAAGCCCCTGTACTCAAGTGAGGTCTCATTAGGTTTCTTACTGCCCTGTGGTGCTGCAGATGCAGCAGCTGTGTGCTGCTCCCCCAGAGGCAGGATAATTGTCCGTTGCAAACTGAGTTGTGGAGAAGACTCAAGTGGTGGCCGTGACTGTAGCAGAGATGGTGCTCTGAGCACCGGTGCCAATACTGAACAGGAAGGTTTCACATTTGGGAGCTTGCTGGAGTAGTAGAACCACTCTGGGGTGAGATTTTTTGTGAGAAGTTGTTTGCACACTCTGCTTGTAAGTGGCAGTTGGGAGCCTGGGTATACCTGATATCAGCGGGATATCTGTAAGTTCCATAGAGATTTGTTTCCCACATATCTGGCAGGGCTGTGCACCTCCTTGAGATGACAGAAGAGTTTTATCCCCATGTCCCTGCTAGGCTGCATTCTGTATGGAAGTACTGACATTTGGAAGTACTCCCCTTACTCCTTTTCAGGGGTGTTTTTCTGGAAAAAATGGATGTTTTTCTCTCAAGGACACCTCTTGAAAGGAATAGTATTTAAATTGAGAAACAAAATATTTAAAGTAAGCAAAAATCAAGAATTGGCACAATACTGTCTTAGAAGAATTAGTGAACACACGGTTCCCAGGGTGCATAAAAACCAACACAGCAACTGTAATCTCTGATGATCTAGCAGTAGACAATAGAGACTAGCTTTCAGATTCAAATTTGAAGTCTAAGGACTATGCCAAACATTGGGGAAATAATTAAATAAGTACTACTTTCCTTACATTTATAAGACAATTGAACATTACAATTCATGTTTCAAGAAAATATATGCTTTATTCCAGAGGAAGGTTGTAGACCTATGAAGTTTTTCAGTTCTTCAAACCTGAAAGAGCACAAAGTACAGAAGTTTTGATGAATTCCAGAACTTTCAGGTGATTCATTTGGCAGCAAACTTCTATCTGGAATGGTGTGAAACTCTATGTAACCTTTGCTCATCTCATTTAGTGTGAATATTTACACATACTCCTGAATAAGACTACGTACTTAAGCCTGCATGTTGACTCAGACTCTTCTGGGAATGTTAGATAAATTAAAATCTAAAAGTGCCTAAGTTTAAAAGAACTGTGCACCACCTCAAGGTTCTCAGATAATGAGATGTAAACTTATAGTTGCAGATTTTCCTGAAACATTAATTACATACTGTGAAACTAAACTAAGATGAAAAACATGCTTTTGAAAAAAAAAAAGCAAAGAAAGGATTTGAAAATGTAATCTGCTGAAACAGAAAGTCCCCCACCCTTTTCTTTCTGCAGAAACTCAGATTTAACAACCACATACAGACTAGAACGCATTGATGTGACTTTGAAATTTTAGATGATAAGTTTCTATACTACAGAAGTGCATAACACTGAAATGGATAAGAACAGTCCCCCACTTCAATTAGCCACATCAAGATAATCCCTCACAGGCATGCCCCATGGCAAGTCTCCATGGTAACTCTAAATTCTGCCAAACTGACAATCAATAGAAATCAGCTAGTGCACAAATATAGAGACAACTGAATGTAAACAACAGATTATCCTTTCATGGTGTCTTGTGTTCTGTGTTGTGTGGTGCTAATGTTTCTTGAGGAGCTTGGCATTCTGAAAGTCATGTGGTGCACTCAAGGATATATATGCAGACATGTGTGTGCCTGTTCAAAATAGGAACAAAAGTAATTGAATTATAACTGTCCTCAATTAAATGATCATTTGTAATTTCTTTAATAAATTAATAGCTCTTTTCAAAGTAAAAAAGGTCACATAAACATTTATTATCATTTCAATCATTATTTATGTGAGTGTTTTGCCTACATGTGTGTATTTGCACCACATGCCCGCTTGGTACCCAAAGAGGTTAGAAGATAGAGTCAGATCCAATGGAGCTGGAGTTACAGATGCTTGTGAGACTGGACGCAAATGATGAGAACTGAATCAAGTCCTCTGAAGAGCAACAAGTGCTCTTAACTGCTGAGCCATCTCCAGAGCTGTAAATACATATTTTAAGTATCACATATTAAGCCCTGAGTGTGCAGATATCTTTTAACCAACTAAACATGTATGGTAACTAACACAGCAATTTCAGCTGTTGAAAAATCTCTGCTAGTGCCTCATTTCCTCTCTTAGGGGACTTCATTCACACTGGTTCATTTACAGAAACCGAATTGTGCCCAGGTTTCTGTAATCTGTTATCACATGTACTGTTTTTTGACTCAATGTAAAATTATAAGAACAAAAGTAATATAAAGAACATGGCTTTGATTTATAATGTTTTTCTTAAACATATTAACTTAGAAATACTTTAAAATCCCACTATTCATGAACATTAGTATTCTTAAACATAAAATTAGTATCAATAAACACTTACATTAAGGTATATTTGAAATGATACACTCTTTTTATTAATGCGAGTTACCTAGTGTTGATGTAATATTAGAAACCTGACAATTTTCCTTTATTTAATCATAAAAGTAAAAGAAACTATAAAATGAAAATTGTTGAAAACAATTTTTCATATTATGAAAGGCACATAAATGGTTTGATGTTTTATTGACATTCTATCTTAAAATATAAATTACAAAGACCTATCATATATTTAAAATATTGGCTTAAAATTGTTCAACTAATGGTAACTGGTCTTTCTCCTTTATATCAACACACAGACACAAGAAGTGGCTTATTATAGATTTGACTCTATTTAGAGCAAATATCTTTAAGAAGGAACTCTCAAGACTCCCTCAGTTGGCAAGGATTATGTACTCAATTTTTCACCTATTTATAGCTGAACAAATCTGCAGCTCATATTCGAGAAAAGAAAAGTCAGTAGAATTTAGAAACATGTTTGACTGAAATACACTTTGTATTTGCTAAAGTGTTCTCTGGGTGCCTATGAATTTAAAGAAAATCATTCTCAAGGAAGCCTTTTGTCTGCGTTGTTGGGTAATAGTGTTATGTAAGGTCTCTTTATAAAAATCCACGTATTTTTTAAAATCCTTCAACTTATAATGTGATACATTAGCTTGGGCCTAAGGTGCTCCTGGAACATCATTGAGAAAACTGAAAAGTTTCAAACTTATGTTTAAAAGGAAAAGTTGCAAAAGATAATTAGGAACTGTAAAATAGCAGAAAATTCATCACAAGATGTAACAAGAGAAAATCAACAATGCAGTTGTTATTATTTTGGAATAAAAACATTTTCTCTTGGTTCATATGCATTTTTAAAGTTCAAATATTTTCAAAATGATTCTTTCGGTCTGGCCTTTAGTCATATCTACTGTTTCCTAATTCCTTTAACAAAACTATGCAACTAGATTCAATTAATTGACCTAGCTATCACAGGTACACTACAAATATGTGACTGTCAACTGTTTGAAGAATTTAGAAGTTAAATGCATAATTTGTTCTCTGCGTGTAGAATTCTAAGATTACAAGGGTAAAGAAAGTACAGAATAAACTCGGATATAATGTAAGGTATCTTCAGCTGTATAGTTTGAATATAAGTTATTTAAAATTCTACATAAAGAAACTTGACACTGAAATAATATGTTTGAATATAATGAAAAAAATAAAAGGAATCCATGAACCATCTGTTGGGTATATTCTCTAATCATCTCTGCATAGTGGACAGAGGCAGCCGGCTGAAGATAGAGATATCAGTTGAGTGTGGCAATCACATGTCTGGCAAAGAGTTAACTGTAACATGTCAGGTTCTTAGATTTAGGTATTGAGGTCATCATTTAGTACATAGCTTATTCAATTTATCATAATATCTTTGAGCTTTTCATATTGCTATAAATGACAGAATAAATGTTTAATTATTACTTAAACTACTAATATTGTTTATTATTACTTAAAAGTAAATAAACAATAAAATTATCAAATTGAAAGCAAATAATTAAAAACTCTTATTCAGCAAAATTCTGCCCCTCCCTATGTAAGTAGATTAACTGTAATTAAGCACAACTCTCAGTTTGCAGGCTATTATAGAGCACTCATAGGGAGATATGCAAGAATAAGACAAGAGAAGGCAGGCAATTGTGAAGCAGACTGAAAACTTGTCTGCCTCCCCCAGGGTACTGTTTTTAATTCAGGTCACTTATTGTAGCTTAAATGATGGATCACTAACTTAGATGCAACGTTTCTTAGTTCTAGAAAAGTCCGCAGCAGAGTGTGCCAGGGGAGTCTTGGCAACCGACGTTTCACATGACTAAAGCCAGGATCACATTTGCTAACCAAAACTCATCTATCCTTGTTTGCTTCTCTGAAAAAAAGTAACAAAAAAACAAGGAAAACAGACAGTAGGTTCCCAATATAAAGTTGAAATTTAAAGAAAACATTGTCCACTGTAATTGGCCACAGCTCAATACTTTCTTAAACAATGGTCAAAACCAAAAATTTCAGCATCCACAGAAAAAGGCATGAATCTGTGTCATCCAGTTTTAAGATAATTCTATTTCTCCAATGTGTAGAAAGCTCCACGACAGAAATCTGGAAAATTTTCTTTGGTTTGAGCTCATGTCCCATAGTATTTCATATGTGCTGAGACTCTGGTCATAAATAAGAGCTTATAAAACTATCAGTGATAACTCTTATTGATAGATAATCAAATGTGTCCCAGTGGTATTCCTCACAGAATTCTAGACTTATTTAATATACCTTAATATATTAAAATACTATCTTATCACCCCAGTGAATGACCAATGAAAGCACTTACAGGTCTATTACCTCCAACCTCCAGTACATGGCTATGGGATTTACCAGGTATTTCACTCTTAGTTGGGAAATGCTTCCGGTTGTAATTCTACCTGGCTGTTTAGGATGATTCCAGATTAATGATATTAACCTACCCAGAATGAAAATCCATGCGATAAAATTAACTAAAGTGAAGTCATTTAAAATAATGGCCATTCAATTCTTAACAAAGGACGACAGAGAGCTAGGGAATGTTGGGAGTGGGAGAACTGGTCTCACCCTTATCTAATACCAAGTGATCAACACTAAAATCTATACAAACAGGCAACATTCTACACACTGAGCAGGTTATATTTACGCAGTTAGGAGTGTGTGTGTGTGTGTGTGTGTGTGTGTGTGTGTGTGTGTGTGTGTGTGATCACCACAACCAAAGAAAATGAGGCTGTGAATTTACGAAGGAACAAGTGTGGGTGTGTTGGAGGGCAAGAAAAGAGAAAACAGAAGGGAGGAAATTATGTAAGTATATTTCATATGAATATATATGTATAAAGTAAAAATAATGACCTCATTTACCAAATACTACCATAAAGGACTTTATATCTATCCCTTTGTTTAATATTATAGCAAAAGTATATAACTTATCCCTCCATTTCTGTAACTTTCATTGAAGATTAATTTATACACAGAATTTAAAGAGTCCGTTTTGATGAGTTGGATGTTGCTGTGAGATCCCCATGTAGATTTTCTGCATTCTAGCACATGACGCTTCCTTCGAGCTTTTCCCTACCCTACAGCAGTCAAAGTTACTGAGGCACATTCTGTCATTAACGCTTTATTTTTCCGAAAATCTTATGCAGATGCATTCAAAGAGGATTCCGAGCATCTTCTGTTTAGTATGGAATCCTTAAGATTCCTCCACACTCCTACATGTGTCAGCTCATTCTCTTATTTTGTAGAACGGCATTCAGCCTATAGACATAGCACAAACTAGTCAACAGTGTTCAGACATCTGAGTCATCCCGTTTGCAGACTTCCTGCATAAAGCTGCAGTGGGAAGCTTTCAGGCAGTATTTAGAGGGGCATGAAGGATAAAGGATAAAGGATTAAGGATAAAGTTGATGAGCGATGGAGCATGTATCAACTTAACTTTGTAAGGAGTGTTTGTTTGTCAGGTGAATGGCCATTCAAGTTTCTACTACACCCACACCAATACTTGGCATTGGCCTCCTTTCACTGTTGGACATTCTGTGTACAGTGCTGCCTAAGTTTTAGACAAGAATAAATTTCCGTGACAGATCTTATAAAGGAAATTCACTTAGACCATATTTTACCTTGGAACTTTCCACCTGAGCTAATTTATTAACTGTTACTCCTATTAAATTTCTCAAGTAAATGCAGGGGCAGACAATAAATTTAGGGTAAGTAATGAAAAGAAGCATTCATTTAAGTCACGGCCTCTGAATGCTGTATAATGTAACAGATATAACATTAGTTAAATTGTTCAGGAAGTCTTTTGAGGTGTGTGTGTGTGTGTGTGTGTGTGTGTGTGTATGTGTGTGTGTATGTGTGTGTTCATATATACTTGCCCTCAGGAGGAGTTAGAGAGAGAGACAAAAATGTGATAGAGTGAATGATTATAATTATTCACATCTTAGTTATACTTTTAGTCAGAACTACAAAAGAATGCTAACTCATAGACAGTAGAAACAATACAAACCACACTTCAAATACAATTGGTCTGTTAAAAGGTCAAACAAGTACATATAAATAATACTAAGTGTGTCTATGTTAATTATTCATTACTTGACAATTATCTTTTTATATAAACAATGTTTACATTATTGTTTATATGAGCCTTCACCTCCATGCTCTGATCTCCTCGTTAAGGACAGGTACTTTGCAGGATAATGAAGAAGAGGTGTGGAAAGTTATATTTATCAGGACCCAACCCCTAGAAGGTCCCATTGCAGATTGAAAATATGCTAATCAAACAGTTATTACTTAAGAAAATTAAGTTGCTTAGAGATTTGATTGATTTCCTTTTATATTGAAAACAGATTCTGTTTTCATACACATGATTATAGTTTTCCTACCTCGGCTCTTCCAAGTTTCTCCTCACCTCCCCCCTTGATCTGCTCATTTTCTGTCTCTCATTAGAAAAGAAGAGGATTCTGAGAGATAACAACCAAACATGACAAAATAAAATACAATAAGATAAAGCAAAAACCTTCATATTTGGAATTTGGAGACAGCAACCCAAGAGAAGGAAAAGAGTCCCAAAACAGACAAAAGTGTTAGAGACCCATTCCTTCTCATAGCCAGGAGTTACTGCTGTCTGGAGTTCCAGCGTCTAGCGGCACAGGGGTCAAAGGAAAATCCACAGTGTCAGCACATACTAGACATTTCTATCTGAGGGAGTTAGGGAAAAAGACAATCACAATCCCACTCTCTTTTGATGATTTCCTTTTTTATTCCTTATTCTTCCATGTTCTTTTGTATACGAACACAGAAGTTCTTTCTACTATATACTTTTTGCCTGAAGCTTATATACCCCCAAATTTTTTTTCAGTCAATATCAGAATTGCAATGTGGTTATATTCTGTTTTTCAAGTAAATTATTGCTATGAATACAAAACAAACAGTAAAAAACAGCTTGTTTTCCATTTTGCTTACATGATTAACATTTTACATAGTACAGGTGAAAACAAATTATGCTAAGAACCCACGTATATTCATAACCAAGCAACTAGCTATAGATTAACCGTGTGGGCAAGCAAAATATTCTTCTCAGTTAGGCCTTATTTGCAGGCTACATTTTTGCAGTTACAAAGAAAGGACCAATTGCTTTATTACCAATCTGAAAGTTAATCTTATAAGGAATCTTAAAGGAACCACAAACCTAAACTTTTATACATGAAAAAGAATCAATCAGCTCCGCTTTCAATCTTTAAGGTATGCACTTCTTCATCAACAGTTTCTTTATATTGGGAGTTGAGGGCGAAATGGGTCCAAGGAATTAATCTTCACCTTTGGTCATCAACTAATCCGAGCAAGAAAATCACGCCAGCTAATGATAATTGGACAGCTTTGTTCTTATTCCCTGATCCTAATGAGTTCTGCACTCCTCTATGTGCCTTTATAATAGTTTAGATTATCTTTTGGGTATTTTCCCCTAGAAGTTATTTGATGAAAACATCTTAGTCTAACTTTGTTATTGTCAAAGCTTTGTTTCAGCTATTATGCACTCCCAAACCTGTGAACACATCTCCTGTCATTAAGGTTAAAAGAATTTAAGCTAGCTGGGCGACTGGGACTCAGCTGTTTTTCCTAATCATTAACCTAAACCAAGGTCTATATGGCTCCTCAATAGAAACTCATGTGTTCTAGCTGTGTGATATTTCCCTGCTTTATTTTTTAGTCATCAAAACTATTTAAAATAACATTTTTATTGCCAATTAGACAGTACAGTTTAGAAAGAAATCATCTTCATAATAATCCACAGGTAAGAATGGATGTTTCCATGAGATAAATACACAGCATTACAGACAGTGGGGATATCCCCACACCCATTCACACCATGCCAGATACCAGAGAAAGATTTCAGCAGCAAACATGGAAAGACACAGAAGAAGAAAAAGTCCTTCCAGGATCTGTGGTCTAAGGGCCTTGCCTATCCAAGATTCATCTATCAAGGAATTTCCCCTACTTCAGTTGCCACATGCTGTTCCTCTGAAATGGCCACCAGCAAGGAGTCCCATGAAAATACTCAGCTAATAGCTATAATTAATACACAGAAGACCTAGCGTAAACCTGAGTCAGTCCTGTGCTTGCTGCTTCAGCCTCTTTAAGCTCATATTACCCTTCATTAGTAACCAGAGGGCCTTGCTGTCCTTGTGTCCTCTGACTCTTCACAATCTTTCCACTTCTGCAGAATTTCCTATGCTCTGAGGAGGAATAGTCTCCAGTCTAGACTCTTCCTCTGCATAATATCTGGCTGCGCATCTCTGCGTCTGCTCCCATCTATTGCCACAGGATGTATGATAGTGACTGGATAAGGCACCAATCTGTGAGTACAGCAGAATTTCGTTAAGAATTATTTTATTGATTTTTAAAAATTTTTAATTTTTTAAAGAAAACAAACTACCTGTTTTTCATTATACATATCCAATCCAAGTTCCTGCTCCCTCCACTCTTCTCATTCCCTGCACTTACACCCCATCCCCATCCAATCCTCAGAGAGGGTGAGGCACATTGCTTTGGAGAAGGTCTAAGGTCCTCCCTACTATATCTAGGCTGAGCAAGGTATCCATCCAAAGAGAATGGGTTCCCAAAAAAGCCAGTACAAGCAGTAGGAATAAATCCTGGTGCCAATTCCAGTGGCCCCTCAGTCTGCCCTAGCCGTGCAACTGTTACCCACATTCAGAGGAACTAGTTCCATCCCATGCTTGTTCCTTCCCAGTCCAGCTGGTGTTGGTGAGCTCCCATTAGCTCAGGTAAACTGTTTCAGTGGGTGTCTCCATCATGGTCTTGACCTCTTTGCTCATATTCTCACTCCTCCCACTCTTTAACTGGACTTTGGGAGCTCAGTCCAGTGCTCCGATGCAAATCTCTGCCTCTGTTTTCATCAGTTGTTAGATGAATGTTTTATTGATTTATTTTTAAAAAACCAGACATGTTTAATTCTCCCTAGGTCCCTGGGCTATCTAGTCTCTGATTCTTGATTATTAAAAGAGTGTAGGGTTCCTTCTCGCGGAGTGTGCCTTAAAGCAAATCAGACATTGGCTGCCTATCTCCACAAGTTCTGTGCCACTCTTGCCTTAAAATATTTTGTAGGACAGACAAACTGTAGGTCAAAGGTTTTGTGGCTAAGTTTGTTTCCATGTTTCTCTTTCACCAGTCTTCAGAGGACTTTTCTTCACCAAGGAGACCAAAACCTAGTGGTAAAGGCAACATGGAGACTCCAGCTCGCAATGCTCAATGAGCGTGTTGTTGCCCTAGGCAATTGAAGTCAAATACAGGTATTGCTGGAAAACTGAGCACATTATAGAGTATCTCTCTAGAGTTTCTACCCAAGAAAACCAGCTACAATATATAAAAATTCTTGTTTTTCATGCTTGCAAATGCATTAATTTCATATAGATGTATGAGGAAAGATACTCTCAATTCCTTATATTCCTTATACAGAAGAGTGAAATAGAGGTAGATATGCATTGCTCATAAGAGAAAGTGAGATACAAGGACACTCAATTTTCACTAAGTATAAAATTCAGTAACCTTTGATAAAATCTCTCAATCTAAAACTGTAGAATCTGTGATTATTTTTTAAGATTTATTTTCTTTATTTATGTGCATATGTATCTCTGTCTCTGTCTCTCCTCTCTCTCTCTCTCTCTCTCTCTCTCTCTCTCTCTGTGTGTGTGTGTTTGTACATGTGAGTGACCTTGTCTATTTCCAGGATTTTCCTTATAGACACATAATATGGGTTTTGGCAACTGGATTCTGGAACTCTGAGAGAACCACATGCCAAAGACCTCTGGGAATTTCTCAAACCAGTATATCCAAAATGCACAAGGATCCTTTAATACACAGGAGAAGAGCATACCGAGGCAGGGAATTGCTATAGACAAACATGCCCAGGAGCTCTAAATGTGTATGGGGTAATACGGGGTAATAATAGAGAAAGATAGTCATAAAGTCAGGGAGGGATTTTTCTCATTGTTTCCCAAGGACCTGACAGAAGGAATGTAAGAGAAAAAACATGCTAGACTTGGCTCATGTTTGATGGTTCTATCCTGAACCGTGGGGATGGTTTGGTGGCCAGAAGGCCAGAATGGATTGTGGCCATGGTGGCAGGAGCATGAATAGCTTGCATGCATCTGGGCATATCAGCCAGCAGACAGATGGATAATATGTATAATTATGGTTTACCCTTTCCCCTTTTGTAACTGATCTGTGTCCATAGTCCAAAGAGCGTCATCACCCATGTTTAGTATAGAGCTTCCTCAATCAGTGAATTCTAAACACCCTCAAAAAATTCCTAGTGGTGTGTTTCCTGGGTGATTCCAAATACAGTAGAGTTGATTATAAGCCTTAATGATGACAAACTAACAGAAAAATATTTTCGAAATGGAATGGTACTATTAATCATTATAGAGGAAGCAAGTAAGTTTATAATTGAAGGATATTCACTGAAATTATGTACAAAGAAGCTCCTTCCAGCCTTTCCTCAAAGATTTTCCGGTAATCGGGAGAATCGGCCAGGGGTGTAGAAGAGTGAGTGAGAGAGAGAGATGACAAAGAGATGGGGATTGTGGTGTGAGAAAGGAATCAGAGAACTTGTCTAGGAGGAGCTGAACAGCAATTACTTCTAAAATAGCAGGAAAGAGCCAAAACATAGAGACGGGGTAAAGACCGGACTAGAAGAGTTCCTTATTTAAGGGACTACTGTCTAAAAATACTATTTAACCCTTTTCCCATGCCCAGGATCATCTGAAGATCCTAGAATTATACAGGGATCTTACTAACTGCAAATTGAACTAATTACCTCTGAAGTAATATCTGAGACATGTGTGTGCCTGTGTGTGTTTGCCTGTGTGTGCCTGGGGGGTTGCCTGTATGTGCACCAGTATGTGTGTACCTGTGTGCACATGTGTGCCTATGTGTGTGTGTTCACCTGTGTATGTGTGTGACTTTGTGTGTGTGTGCCTAAGTGTATGTTCACATGTGTGTGCCTGTGTATGTGTGTTTGCCTGTTGTGCATATGTGCCTGTGTGTATGTGTGTGTGCCTGTGTGTGTTCACCTGTATGTGTGCCTGTGTGTGCTTGTATGTGTGTATGTTTGTGTGCATGTGTAGGTGCCTGTGTGTGCACATGTGTGTATGTGTGTATACATGTGTGTGCCTGTGTGTGTGCCTGTGTGTGTGTGAATTTTATCAGGTTTTTCTTTATTGCCTAGGCTCTTCTCAAACTTGTAGACTCACACAGTCATCCTCATGCTGTGGTTTCCTGAGTAGCTGGGGCTGGAGATGTTCATGGGCATTAGTTTCCTTTGACAGAATTTGGTATAAACAAAATGACCAATGTAGAAAATTGCTTTTATGTCAACTTTAATGCCCTAACAAGTCTACTGAAGATTACAAAAGACAAAATGGTTTTAATATAACCATGAAGTTGGTGATGTAATATTAATAGAAAAGAAAAAAGCAAGCAATGGCAATCCTCAATTCCTTTAGCATGCAGCACATGCCCGGCTTCAGTTTTACTCCGTGCATTAAGTCTGAAGGATCTCAACAGGTATCCAGAGCAACAATTAGGAAAACATTTAAAGCAGTTCCTCAGATGTACTATAGTGCACCAAAACCCACAGACAATACACACACACACACACACACACACACACACACAGAGAGAGAGAAAGAGAGAGAGAGAGAGAGAGAGAGAGAGAGAGAGAGAGAGAGAGAGAGAGAGAGAGAGAATTCAGTAATTCAGGACAAACTGCAGTAAAGTGACTTTTTTCTCTCTGATGAGACTATGGGAGAGTTATACGACCCCTTTTATTGCTTTTGTCTTTTCCATATGTAAGGATTATCTAATTATCCTCCAGAGAATTTGTGTTGAAAGAAACATATTTGGAAATTTTATAAGAAATGTGCCTATCATAATAATTTGACCTTCAAGTTTTCACAGTGCCATTAAAGCAAATCAATTCCGTGAAAGTTCTGTGACCCATGACTTTTTACCTGGTGAGTCCTAAGAAGGGTAAGTACTATTTCCAAATGCTCATTCTTAGCTGGGGCCATTACCACAAAGTGTACTAGAGATAAGGATACTATTGAGTGGGTTAGGTATGTTACAGATACTTTTATCTTACAGTAGGTCGTCGGAGGTTTCTGTCCTGCCTGATTTCTGTCCTCCCACCAGGACCCACAGCCATTTAGTTCCAAAGAAATCACACAGAGGTCTATATTAATGATAAACTGATTGGCCCATTAGCTCAGGCTTCTTATTAACTCTTATATATTAACCCATTATTCTTATCTATGTTAACCACATGGCTCGGTACATTTTTCAGCACATCTTCCCTCTTCAGTGTCTGGACAGGACTGGGGAGGATTGGAAACTCTTCCCAGAATTCTCCTGTTCTCATTGACCAGCCTCAACTTCCTGTCTGGTTGTCCCACTTATACTTTCTGCCTGGCAACTGGGCAAGCAGTGCTTATTTAAAACATAATTGGCAGAATATGGACAATTGTCCTGCACCAACAGAATTTTCAGATTATGCTGAATCCACCTGAATTCATAATTCATCATAATTATTCATTTCCTATCCCTTCTCTGCTCTTCCATTCTGTTCTGTCCTGCTGTATAAAGCTGTATTACAATATTGCTATTGTTATACAGCTTTCAGTTACAGCAATGCAATGAAAGATCTCAGCCATAGACATGTGTGAAGAAGAGGAATACTGGATATAAATTTTTCTCTTGCCAAGTTAGCAAGGATTAGCATTGTTAGCATGCTATACTGCATGATGCAACTCTTCAGTAACTACCATCTCTACAGACTTTAATAATGTCTTTCCCATTGTGCATATGTTCAAGAGATTATGGGGGCTCCCAATTTTTGTAGCACTTTGGCACCAATATCCAATCTAATTATCTTAACCTTAGCCATATACTTATTAACAGTTTTTTAAATCTTACAAATAACTAACGTAGGCACATAATCTGAAATAACCAGTGAAATTCAAGATTCTATCTCTTTAAAAAACACTAGCAGTGTATATATATATATATTGCTATATAGATTACATGGTAGATTTACTTTATGAATAACCTTGATCATGCATGCCACCTCTTTTCTTAGTGTGGCACTGGTAGACATAGATCATAATAAAAATGAATTACACTTAGTAAATATTCAGCAAATGATGTGTGAACATGATTGTCTTATCTATTAATGAATAGATTCATAAATATATATATATATAATCCAGAAATGTTTGAGATGACTCTAAATGAATTTTTATATCTACAAGTATAAGTGTCTTAGTAGGATTTCTATTTCTGTGAAAAGAAAGCATGACCATGACAGCTCTTATAAGGAAAACCAGTTAATTGGCACTGGCTTACAGTTTTAGAGTTTGGTCCATTATCACCAGGGCAATAAGCATGGCAGTGTACAGGCAAATGTGGTGCTGGAGAAGGAGCTAAGAGTTCTAGGTCTGATCCACACTCAGCACAAAGTGAACTGTGTCACTGGGCATTGTTTGGGCATATATGAGACCTCAACACTCACTTCCACAAAGACGCACTTTGTAACACAAAGCCACACCTCCTCCAACAAAGCCATATGTCCCATAGTACCACTCCTTATGCACCAGCCATTCATACACATGAGTCTTTGTGGACCACACCTATTCTAATCAAACCAGCAGAGTAAGTAACTTGGTATTTATGTTATGAGAGCTCAAACTTGATGTGTTATTTAGTAAAATTTAACCGCAGAAGATGATTTGTTCTGTGGATTACTTTATTCATCTAATAAAGTGACCTTGTCACTGCAGAAAACAGTTGGTTAGTGAGGTTTAATATTCATGTCCAGGTAAATTTTTAGTAACATTCTGGTAATACTATTGTTTTTTCCTGTAGTTAATCTATGTGTCCACCATGAAATGTAGAATGACCTGAGAAATTTACAAGAGTGTACTAAGTTGTCTGGTGAGGGATTTGAAGCTACCTATTTAAATCCTCTGTATTCACCAACATTGATAGATTGACTCACTGATATTTCCATATTATCAACTGACCTGTGAAAGGCATTTGCCTAGGAAGAGAAAATGATATATATAGTTTATTTTTTTGGATGTGAGAAGACTCTGAAACATTGACTTCATCCCATTATTTTCCCAATGATTTTTAATACTTTTGTTTCCTTGCTGTGAAGTGATTCTCTGAAGTTAATTTTTCCCATACTAGAAATACATACCTTTACAATATGTAAAAAATGATTTTTAATAAAATGATATGTGTATTCTTTTATTATGCATGTTTCTTATATGTTGAATTTTAGATAATCATAATAACTTAAAATGTAATATTTTAGGTAGAGGTAATTTTACAAATAATACAAATTTGCAAATTAGCATGAAGTCCTGAGGACTGGGCCTAATTCATTTATAAAAAATAGAAATTTAAGAAAAATCTTTTCTTCAGTGTTTTCCTTGGGAGATGTAAACAAATATTTATTCATTCCAGATAGGGTACCAATGACACACCAAACTCAGGGTTGCACCTTAATCTACTTGGAATTTTCTGCAGTTCCTTGCAGTAGACAGGATGGAGATATATAAAGCATAGGTGTTCCTCAAATAGCTGTAACATCACAAAGTCCAAGCCAGTCATGGATGTCAGCTTCATAGATGCTGCATTACTTTCAATTTATCTTGTTATTTCCTAAATCTTATTGCATCTCCCAAGAGGGAGGAGTGAACAACAACAGCATTTCCACAGGTGAGCATCCTATCCCCCTCCACTCTGGAGTGTTACAGATCTATTACACATACTTGGTAGCACTTAATTTCATGATTGATTATCTTATTGCTGTGATCACTGAGACAAAGTCACCTGTACTCAAAAAATGTGAGGAAATATCTCTATTATGTCCCAAGGAAAAACCACAGAGCAACAGGCAGCTATACATAAAGAGAATCGCTTATGGTGGAACACAGGAAGGCAACCACCTACAAGTGCAGGATAGAGACCAGGCACAGATACTTCTGTAGCATCCCTGGAGAGGAACCCACAACCCAGGTACCTTGACCGTGCACTCCTAAACCTCAGAAATGGGAGAATAAAGTTCTGTACTATGAGCTACACAACTTGCAGTAGTTTATTATAACAAGTTCAAGAGTAATAAAACACTTAAAAATTAATCTAATGCTTTCATTAAGTCAGCTTTGGATTATAATGTAGGCAAAGAAAAAATAAAGAGAATAGTTTACTGATAGTTATTTGTTGCTGTTGTTATTTTGCTTGTATTTGGGAGCTATTTATTTATTAATTTATTTACTTACAGTTGAAAGATAGAATGGAGGAGAGGAAGAAAGACCCAGGTAGTCTATCTGAGTACTAGCTGAATGTTATTGTGGTAGAGGGCAGTTCTGCAGTTGGTGGGGAGTCAAGAAAGAATGGAAATGGACTGGAGAAATGACTAGGAGGGTGTCAAGGGAGACCTAAGGGGAACATGAAATCTATACCTAGAATTAGGGCCTAGTCCTCAGGAGTTGTAGATGAGATAGGAAGGGCTGAGTCAAAAGCAAAATTAGTGGCAGGAAGTTCAAACCTCACTAAACTATTAAAAGACAGATGTATACATTCAATTTTGGTGTTCAAATAAAATTTTTACGTTTAAAAGGTTGATCTGGACAAGGAGTTGAAAACATTGGCAGGATAATATTATTTCATCCATCTTTGCACCAAGACTGTTTCTGCTAGCGTGCAGTATCAATAAACCCTAGAATCAAATGAGAAGCGTTGCCTTTCTCTAATGATTACCATTTCGCTACACTTCCTTTGTTTATTTTAATATTTCCAAGCATGTAATCAGGCAGCAATTACCTGGGTGAAGTGACGAAACATGCTGATTATAAATACTTTTCAGGTGCAGTGTGATCCATAGGAGTCTACTCTTTGGTACAAAGATGTAATTTCTACTCATTTTCATGTCAGCTGAAAATTCATATTGATGGACGCATTAGACCTAGAAGTGGTTCCTATTCTAAAGCTCTGTCATGGGTTATTGATTTAACTGACATTAAAACTATCATACACATCACAAACATGCAAAAATCCTTATAAATCCTTGTCAAAATCAATAAAGCATAGGTACAGAAAGAAAACAAGTGTGATGTAGAAAATTACATTACATTAGTTGCTTTAAAAATTATAAAATTTAATCAGAATTCCTTATTATTGCTGGCATCAAGCCTGGAAGCCTAATTGTGCACATTGGGACATCCTCATCACCATCCTGATGCTGCAGCTAGTGCATTATGAAGCACTTCTTCAGCTCTCAGAGAAAGCAATTTCTCTTGAGTTCACAGTTCTGTGGGAATCACCAGAAGAAAATGAAAGAATATACAGAATACATAGATTTAAGACAAAAATAAACATATATAGAATTCAATAAAAAACTTACTTTCTTTGGTTATTGTGAATGTCAAAGGCTGTTGACCTGAAGGTCATTATTTTGGAAAACAAAACCCCAAAGTGTCAAAGTAGTTTAACATTTAATGTGCTCAGCTACTCGTACTATATTGTATAAAAATTACACTTTCTGGTTATTATGTAGAGATGGTAATGTTTCAAAAGCAAATTGGTTGTCAAAGGAAATTAAGCATTCCTAAGTATATAGATTTATCACCTGAAGGGAAAACTATTCATGTAAAAGAAGAGAACAATAAAGAAGTGTTTTCATATAAAAAAGCAATTTATCCACACTTTCCATTTTTAAGTGATACTAATTTCATTTATCTAGATGAAAAAAAAAAACAGAAGATAGAAGCCATTTCCTGAGAGGCTGTGAGTATTCTAACAACCAGAGAAAATATTAGAACAGTATAACTACAGATTTAGGAATTTTTAAACAAGAAAGTTTAAATGCAATATTAAGGTTAAATGTTTTCCTTAAATGACCTCTGTATGCAAGAGAACTTGGAAGAAAATAAATATTAGAGTTCAACAATTATTAGAATGTGTACTGAAAGCAGAGTAAATCCAAAGACACCACAGTGCAGCTACACCAACACATGTGCACAAACACCAACACATGCACACACACAGGAACACACATACACACAGAGGCACACATACACACACCAGCTGTTAATTCGTAGAGTAGATACTTAGGAATAATGAAGATTTAACAATTAAAGAAATAAAGAGATATCTAGAAAATAGAAACTCTCTAAAATGGTGTCATTAGTTATGCTCCAAAGCTTCATGGGAAAATAAGAAGAAGAGAAAGTAAAACAATCTTTCCAATATATTCAGTTCAGTACACATGTTCTATTCAGCCTCCTTATAATAAGATTTACCACACTGCAACCTCTTAAAATTATTATAAAGAAAATATGTAAACACTAATATTAAATATGATGCATATAATATGAAGATAAATTTCTATTTATTTCCAAATTGATGGATGATGTTCATAATGACCACAAGCCACAATAAAGAGATATTTGATAGCTAAATGTCATCTTCTCCTATCATGCTGAAGAAAAAGATGCAATAGCATTTTTGAAAACAATTATAATATTTCAATACTGCATAAGATAAAATTCCAATTCATAACAGCTGTCTTATGAGTATTCAAATTTATCTGTGACTCCTTTTTTGCTGATACTGATCAATTTATACCCAGGATTTAAGCATGGGATCCTATTCTAACTTATTTTCTTTGCTTTGGTGAGATACTGTAAAACAAAGCAACTTAGATTAAAGTGGGTTGAATTTAACTTACAGTTTCAGCTTACAGTTGTGGCAGTTTGAATAAGGTCCCCCGTAAGCTCCTATCTTTGACAATCTGCTACCCAGCAATAGATACTGATAATGCCTTAATGCGTGTTAGGTAACTTCAGGATGTCCTTGTCTAAATGACTACCTTGTGAGAAATAATTTGTTATATTTGTAAAGCTTTTTCAAGTTCCATATATGTTAAATATAATCTTGTGATCCAAAAGGCATTTGTGCCCATCTACATTTCAGGAGATTAAATAATCAGACTGAACCTTAATGTCTTAACATCACATGAAGTAAAATCTTAATACAGGCTGAATGAAAAGGAAAAAATGTTATACCCTGCATGTTTATTTGTAGGAATGATCCAGAGACTCAAAAGAAGCAAAGGTATTTGGGTTTTTTTAATTGATTTTTATTGAGCTCTACATTTTCTCTGCTCCCCTTCCTACCTCTCCCCTCCTCTGTTCAACCCTCTCCCAAAGTCCCCACGCTTCCAATTTACTCAGGAGATCTTGTCATTTTCTACTTCCCATGTAGATTAGATCTATGTAAGTCTCTTTAGTGTCCTCATTGTTGTCTAAGTTCTCTGGGATTATGGTTTGTAGCCTGGTTTTCTTTGCTTTATGTTTAAAACCACCCATGAGTGAGTACATGTGATAATTGTCTTTCTGTGTCTTTCAGCCATTTTAGATTCCTCTATACAATAAAAGAACTTCTGGAGGCATTGCAATCCCCAACTTCAAACTCTACTACACAGCTACAGTACTGAAAACAGCCTGGTTTGGCATAAGAACAGACGGGAGGACCAATGGAACTGAATAGAAAACCCGGATATTAATCCACACACCTATGAACACCTGATTTTGACAAAGAAGCAAAAAAAAAATCAAATGGAAAAAAGAAAGCATATTCAACAGGTGGTGCTGGCATAACTGGGTATCAACATGTAGAAGAATGAAAATAGACCCATATCTATCACCATGCACAAAACTCAAATCCAAATGGATCAAAGACTTCAACACAAAGCCAGCCACACTGAACCTTAAAGAAGAGAAAGTGGGAAGTACGCTTGATCCACTTCCGAAATAGAACCTCAGCAGCACAGACACTGAGAGAAACAGTTAATAAATGGGACTTCTTGAAATTGTTTTAACCAGCAATAAAAGGTAGAAGAAAAGTCATCATTCACTAACTAATATCATTTTGTTGGCAGTCCATGCTGTGGAGTGATGGTATAAATGGACTTACTTTATACATGCTGTTTTTTTGTAGAATCTGTGAAGATTTATATCCATTGAAAAAAACTTGTAGCAACAGTAAGCACTTACCCAGTAAATATTCATTCCACATCTATATTATGTTCCGGTTGCTTGAATAACAATTCAACAACAAATACAAAGGAGACTCAAAGAGGCAGGTTTACTACCGCAGAAGCTTTGTAGGTTGGCTTTGTGTGTTTCTGTGATGCATGTAGGATGTTCATGACATGGGTGACTGCTTTGCTCTCCCAAATCATTGTTAGCATAGTTCCTACTATAACCTTCTTGAAAAGCTGGTCTTACTGTAGCAGGTGGGCAACCTGCCACATCAATGATATTTTCATGAAGCTGGGAATTTAGGGAATACAAAAGTTTTACAGTGCGCACACATCAAAGCTAGGTACAGCTCTTGATATCACAGAATGGTCCTAAATTCAGGGCCAGGATGTGTGACCACAAAAGGATGTTTTTAATTTTTGTAAGGATATAACTGAAATTTTCTTGGCTTCTCCATGTCTATCTCCCTGACTTATCAAATGCAAACATAGATCAGAATGGAGTATAATAAAAAATGCAAACATAGATAAAACATAAAACTGATTTCCTTTATTTTCCATTCTAAAATACAAGTGTCATTATATCTCAGATCAGCACCAGAAACATAGAATCAATGTGTGATAAATATTTGCTGGATGAATGTATTCACACGTGTTATGTGTTGAAAAGAATCTGGATGGAAATAAAACCATTTTTGAGAAGCATGAAACAAGATTATGGAGAACAAACCCTAAAGACTAATTATATCTTTAGAGCATAATAATTTAAGGCTCAAAATTCCAGTTTCAATGTACAATACCAATGTATGAATAATATCTATGTCCCAATACTTTTCTTCTAATTTCATCATCATCACCCTAAATTAAGTGTGACTTGCTGTAGGAGGGTCCTTCTGTATTTGGGTTGCTTTTATTGGTTAATAAAGAAACGGCCTTGGCCTTTTGATAGGGCAGGACTTAGATAGACAGGGAAAGAGAACAGGATACTGGGAAGGGGACAGAGTGAGAGAGAGCCGCCACCATGAAGCTCCCAGGTCACACATGCTGAATCTTTCCCGGTAAGCCACGACTCATGGTGACACACAGATTATTAGAAATGGGTTAAACAAATATTTGAGAGTTAGCCAATAAGAGGCTAGAGCTAATGGGCCAGGCAGTATTTCGATGAATACAGTTTCCATGTAATTATTTCGGGTATAAGCTAGCCAGGCACCGGGCACCGGGAACGCAGCCCGAGCCCCTCATTACTACAGTGACTAATTGGTGAAGTATAAACCTTACTGTCAACTTTTCAGTCTGCTCACTCTTTACTCTGTGATTAACAGATATACATCTCTGTCAGTGACCAAGTCTGTTACTATTGCCAGAGTAGGTTAGTAATTGGCCATTTCATCCACTACTAAATAGTTGGCTCACAGAAAAGCCTGGTGCACTGACTTCTCTCTCAAAGCTAACTAACTTAACAGCTTCAAAAATGGAAACTAGGCTGAGAAAATGGACTTGAGGAGATAAGTCTATAGTAAAGAAATCAAAAGGGATCAATGGTTTTAAACAATGCAGTTAAAGTGGAACTTGGGAGATGCAGAAGAAAGTGCTGATCATGGAGACACCGAGTCTGCCACTATTCTAGACATTCATAAAATGCAACCACAGGACACTAGAGAGAGCAAATCTGGGAACCTGAAGAGGAAAATATGTTGCCCCAGAGGATACAACACTGTAAAAGCTTCACATTAGTAGGAATCTGGAAAGAAATTTCACAGTATTGGAAAGGTCAGATTCAGCCTTTGGCCTGTTTGTCTACGACTTGTGAAAGCAGAATTTATTTTTCTTACATGCTTTGAAGAATTATATAAGAAGTAGGGCATGGAAGGGAAAGAGTGGCTGGCAAATTCTAAAATATTTACTCTCTAGTCCTTTGCAGACAAAGTTTGAGAGACTCTTCCTCACAACAGTTAAGTAAACAGCAAATAACTTAAAAGAAAAATAAGACACTGTTATCAAACATTTAGATTGTAATGGGCAGAAGTTGCATGATGAAAGAGATACTGAATTAAGGATTCTTCACGGGCAAGCTACAGAGGGGGTCCAGAGACACTAGATGGTGAACTCCTCGATTACACTTTTTGTGAGACAATTTAGATGCTGTGGTTATATATTTCTTATAACTCATAATATTCCATCTGGTTACAAACATAGGATTGCCTACAGTGAGGTGTCTGTCTCAATTTGAAAATCCTTGGCTTTATAAAGTGAGTACATTTCCAGGCTGATATATTGTTTTCAGGATATGAACACTATATTTGTCAGGGGGACTGTCAAAGGTCTAGACGTAAAATTTATCATGATAAATTGTCACTTCTTTGGGAGTATCTGCAAGCTTCAAAGAAAACAAATAAAATATCTTAGGTGGACTACTCAATAAGCCATAGAAAAACGAAGTATGTTTAGAGAATTTTAAGATACTGTTATCTTCAGCCTACCTGGGGTCTATAAAGCCGTGGTGGAATCTCTTCAGCTTGCATGACATAACTATGTATGTAGATTCTGGTCTATAGGTTTTGATAATTCATTCATTCCTTTAAAAAAAACACTAGAATATTATCAGTATATTCCAATAAAGGAAAACAAAGGAAAAATAACTTTTTGGAATTTAGACCAATTTCAGGTTTCCTATGAACAGCTCTGTTGAAAAGATCATTTGCTTCTTTTCAACAAATTTCACAAACCAGAAATTATGAGGCATGTGCTTTGTGGATGCAGAGCACGGTAAAGCCTATCTTGAGGCACGGGATTTAAATGCTGACTAACTACAGTACTGCTTATCCTTACCCTTAAGTATGTCATTGTTGAATTTGTGGAATCTTGTCACTCAAAGGCCACTGTCCCATTTCTTGAACAATTAAGGATGCCTTTTAGTAAATCAGTAATCCTTACTGATTTTATTTTTATTTAATTTATTATTACATATAATTTATTTATTATTTATTTGTTGAGAGAGAGTATTAAATAATGATGACAGATATAGCTTTATTGGCAAAGGCTGCTCATTCACTTCTGGCTTCCCAGACCTAAAATAATCACACAGATTGTATTAATTAAAACACTGCTTGACCAATCACTTAGGTATATTGCTAGCTAGCTCTTATATCTTAAATTAGCCCCACTTCTATTATTTTATATTTTACCACGAGACTATTGGCTTACTGGTAAAGTTCCCAGGCATCTGATTCCTTTTGGTGGTGGCTACATAGTGTCTCCCTGACTCCAACTACTTTCTCCTCTTCTATCTGCTTATGATTCCTGACTTGTCCTATTCTGTGCTGTAATAGGACAAAAGCGGATTTTTTATTAACCAGTGGTATTCAAAACATACAGATGGGAAATCTCACATCACCTCCCCTTTTCTGTCTAAAAAGAAAGGAAGGTTTTAACTTTAACATAGTAAAATTACATATAACAAAAAAATCAAGCAAGAATTATAGTTAAAATGTTTATATATACTTTATCTTTTATCATAACTAAGGAAAACTATAATTATAACTATTTTTCAACTCCATCAAACACTCCAGAAGGATATATTACCTAAGTTAACCGGAAGTGCACTGTAAGCAACTTCTAAAACTCTAGAATTGACAGGAGACATCTCGCCGCCTGGACAGTCACCCAATGAAGAAGGACGCTTAAAAGAAATTCCACACTAGCTCAGAACTGAGTATAATAGAGGCTTATTTATTTGGAACGGGAAACAGCAACTGAATCCCGCAGCAGGAAAAGAGGCCAGATGCGAACTTTACATCAGCATACATAGTATACATAGTATAAGAGGCCATGCCCAAGTGGGCAGGTAACTTAAAGGCTACTGGCCGTAAGAATTCCTAATGCAACCTGATGGTCTTCTGTAATGTTGGAGCATCCACCTTCAGCCTACAGGCCATAGTATCCAGTAGACTTTTCCATAAAGCAGGAAATTTCAAAGAGAGTTCCCCCTTTATTGGCAGTTTGTCAATACTTTCTTCTGTGTGCTGCAAAATGTCTGGCAAACTCTTTCATGAAGCAGGAACCACAAAAGACCATCTCACCTTTAGGCAAGTTCAGCAATCATTTTTCAGTGGGTCCTGCAAGTCCAGTTCATAACATAAAGCATTCCAGGCAAGAGCAGATTTTTGTCCATATGTCTAACAAACTCCATAAAGAGCCTCTTCAATGCCCATCACCCTCTTAATATAGATTGGTGTTGCCAGAAACAGATGTGTCCCATTGTCATCAAAAGTTCCAAGTTCTTAAAATGTTTTAAATGCCATATTCTGTTATTCTTTGAAAGGTTTGAAGAATACCTATCCATCTTAAATATGTCTCTGTACATCTAGAAAACCTAACAAGACTACAAGCTTGATTATTATAGATGATTATCTATTTATCTGTATTATTTAATTATACATTACATTTTTAAATGAGTTGCACAAGCACAATACCTTAATCAAGAGCAGAAATATACATATAACAAAATTGCCCTCAAATTTGTATCAATAAACCAAGTTCCATATCAATGCAAAGCATTCATCTCTATAACATATTCCCCTTTAAATGTAAGCAAACATTTATAAACTATATTTGGGAATTTGGGCATAGTTTTCTTCAAACTGCTTCTTGCTTTTTGTTGGAAAAAGTATTTTTGGGTGTTCACAGCAATCTTTTGTGGGGCCTTGGACCATAAAACCACATTAGTCTGGAAGGGTTCCACAGGTTCTGATCCTCTGTGGAAACAAGAACAGAACCTCTTTTCAAAAGCAACACATCCTTAGACCCAAATTTTGAAGTCAAGATACCTCTTATATATATTGGTCCAGCTTAGTGGTCCTCAGAATCATATGTCTCTCTGCCGTCAAAAGATTCAAAGAAAATACAGTAATATACACGATGCATACTCTGTGTATTTTCCATCTTTACGTGGCTTATTTTTCATACTTCTTTAATCTATGATTATCTCCACTCTGTCTCTTTAAATACTTTGTTTGACTTTGTTTTATTTTTTTTAAAAAAACCTTTTGCTTCTTTTTATAACTTTCTATATTCTTTTTAGTCTCTCTCCCATGCCTACATATATTTATCCAACACGATGACCCATTTAGAGTTGTTTTTCATGTGAATCTGTCTTTATTGCCTGTAATTATTTTCTGGCCAGGAGGGCTTTTCTTTTCTTTCTTTTTTTTTAATGCTAAGTGGACATAACTGGGACCAACTCCGTGGTCCTGCCTGTTGGCTCAGTCCAGTCCAACACGGAGGAGGCATGTTCACTGCCTCTGAGAGCCATGCACACTGACCCTGCTCCAGGGTTGCAGCGAGTCTATGTCATCATTAAGCATACTGCTCATAAATCCCATTCAAGTGCTCAGCCTCCTGAAAGAGCCAGAGTCTCTTGATAGCATGAACCAGGAAGACTCTGATTCTTATGCTGAGTCAGTAAGTCTTTTGTTAAAGGAGCTGCGGAGCCCCTGCTCATGCCAGCAAACAAAGCCTATCTGAAAAAAATGTGGCTACCAAGAAGCTGTGCTTGGCTCCCATGTTTGTGGGTCTAGAAGTCCCCCCTTTTTTTAGATCTTATGTGGACCTATGTCCCAGATGGTGGGTGATGTTCTGTTGACGGAGGCTGCTCGAAATAATCACACAGAATGTATATTATTTAAATAACTGCTTAGCCTATTAGCCCCAGCTTCTTATTTGCTAACTCTTACATCTTAATTTAACCCATCTCCATTAATCTGTACATCACCACGAGGTCATGGCCTACCCCTAAAGTTTCAGGGCATTTGTTTCCAGCGGCAGCTCCATGACTTCTCCCTGACTCTGTCTCCTTTCTCCCAACATTCAGTTTAGTTTTCCCTGCCTAGCTCATTTATTAACCAATGATATTCACAGCATACAGAGGGGAATCCTACATCATATATCTTAACACATTTGTATTAATCTGTGCATTTCCACGTGGTTGTGGCCTGCTGGTAAGGTTCTGTTGGTGTCCATCTAGCCTCTGTCTTCTGTTGTGGCAACATGGCTTTTCCCTGACTCTGCCTACTCTCTCCTCTATCTGCTTTGAATTCCTGCCTTGCCCTATTCTGTGGTGCAATAGGCCCAAAGCAGCTTCTTTATTAACCAATGGTATTCACAGCATACAGAGGGGAATCCCATATCATAGCTTGAGTATTAAGACGATAGAACTTGTAAATAGTTAATGTACCATTATATAAATATATACAACATCATATAAAGAATATACAGCAGAAGAAATGAAATGCATTACTGTATCCAAGTAGTTAGCATTATTTTGTCAAATTAGTGCCATACATATATAAAATACTAGAAAAGATAATACTTTCTTTTTAAGTAATGTTATATCAGTTATCACTCTTTTTGGCATTATAACATCTATCATTATAAAATGCCCATCTTTATTTAAACATAAAATAATTCTTTACAAATCAGTTAAAAATAATAATAAATAAGTTAGCAGTGAAAAACAACAAGAAAATATCTCATTTTGAAATGCTGGCTCCAGTGTCCCATGAGAGTGCATCACAAGCACGGGCAGAGAAGCTACGCATCATTTGATGTCAATCTTGTAAGGCCTTTGTTTATGGGAAGGCTTGATTTCTGCTCCACTGTCTCCTCCCATCTACATCCTCTCTCTGTTGACACACTGCCTCAGCAGCAACTAATGGTAGTCATTAAAATGTACTCAAATTGTAGAAGATGTATACAGTAATATGATTCTAGAGGATTTTAATAATTGAAGAGGCAGCTACTTTCTCTGGCCCCTGAAATGATCTGGCTAAATTTCAAATGGGAAATTACATTCTGTCTGTCTATATTCCCTAGCATTTTCATTTGCTTGCCAGCATCTTAGGAACAAAATAAAAACAAGCAAAGTAGAAATGGTGAATTCATCACAGAATAGAAATAGGCATCCTAATCACTCATACCGTTCTTCCACCTCCAGACCCATGCTGTTTATGATTATACTTTAACTTCGTTGCTTTGGATAGTTAGAACCTAGGGTAGTATTTAATGGGAAAATATGGAAGGGAGTTTCTTTGTGATATTCTCACATATTTCCTCATGTATTTATTGATTTTGCAATAAGAAACTAGAAGCACAGGCAAATTCAAAGCTTTAATAGAAAGTAAAATAAAGCATTCTTTGTCCATACTGACTTGTCATACAATTCAAAGGTACTGTTATCCTGCATCCATACAGCATTAACTATCACATCATATTAAGGCAGTTAAACATTATGTGTGTGTGTGTATGTGTATATGTATATGTATGTATGTATATCCAAAAAGCATCAAAGGCTTTAAAAATTATTCTGTTAAAATGTTTTCATGCTTTGGTACTTGATAGAACATGAGAACATTATAAATGGTTATTTTGGTGACCACATCACATGGTGTTGGATTACTTTCCCTTCATGAAATATGGCCTCTAATGGTTTGTACACCACATGACAAAGCAAAAGCTCCTGACTTTGCTTCACAACGACAAAATATAATGGTTTTTTCCATTGCTCTTGAGGAATATTTTTAAGAGGTATTTCACTGAACTGTTCGAAATAAGCTGTATTACCTCCCTGTTGAAAAGATGATGGATAGTGGAATTCGGAGGTTAAATGGTTTGCCCACTATCTCATGCTAAGATATTGGCAGAGGAAATACAGAATAGCCTCTGGACTTTAAATCTGTTGCTTAGCTACTGATCCACAATAGCTCCCAAATGACTTGAACTACAGAGGAGTAGAGAATTTGAAGATTCAAAAAAGATCAAGCCTCAACTGAAATGAAAAGTGGGAAATTCTATCAACATATTGTTCTATATACAAGCCATTTGATCACCCTCCTCAAATGAATTCTTGTATTAGCATATCCAATTTACTTTTGAGTTTTTACATTATCATAAATAAATTCCTAGAGGATACTCCGTTGCAAATATCCACTTGAAAAACCTTAGATTAACCTAAATAATATCCTTGAAATAAATGTAGGCAAAAAATTTCATAAAGTGTTATACATACTTACCTTAACTGAGTTAAAATGGACAATTCTAATGTTTCAGAAAATATATGCTCTTAAAGAGCTTTGCTAAATAGAAAATTAAGCAAAATTAAAAATTCTTTATTGTACCAGATAAAATATGTTTTAATTTAAATTGTAGAAGTGTGTTCAGAACAGCCTATCCAGGAAAAAAATTGTTTCTATCATTTTCCTATCAAATGGAAAAAAAATCAAGATCATTTTTCTTAATTCATGGCTGTACACCTTCTTATTTTACTGACTGTATTGTAAAATAAATAAATATTTGAATATTTTCTTGATTACTCAGAGGGTTAAAGGAAGGCAAAAATCTCTCCCAGTTTCAAGAATACATCTAAGTTATCTAAAGGATATTTTGATTACACCTCTGGTAGATATTATCACTTTTAATTTTATTTACTGTGGAAGTGCACCAGAGCCTGAGATGAAAATATAGACAAGAAGAATTTTTAAACCTGTAGGTTGTAGACTTTATACCTGAAGAACCATGGGTGACAACTATGTTTGTCTAAAACCGTAATTTCTTTAATCCAAAATAGTAGCAAACAGAACATGGGTGGTAGCTTCAGGATTCACCTGTATGACTCATTGTGCTGCATTGTTCACAGTAAGTAGCTTACATAATTGTGAGCACTTGGGAGCACTCCTTCCAAGTACTTCTCTGGGATCACAATTGCAGGTGTGGAGTTGTGTTTCTCAGTGCAACGCCAGCACATTTGTACATGACTTTTAAAATTAGAAGTACATCATTTCTCCCACCGTTTCCTCCTTTAATATTCTCCCATATACCTTCTGACACTCTTTCAGATTCATGGCATCTCTTTAATTGTTGCTATATGTATGCATCCATATGTGTATATGTATGTGTTTTCTTACATATTACCAGATATAGAAATATAACCTGTTCTGTCTATGATTGTTACGTGCATATACATGCCTTCAGTGCTCACCATTTGGAACAAATATCAGTAGCTTGTGGAACGTCTGTTCCTTCACATCGTCTCTTTAGCAAATGTCTAGTTTGTCAGATTCACCTTATTTTACTAATGTCAGCTCAGTGATTGTGAACATGTAAATATTGCATGTTGTCTCCTTTCTGTGCATGTTCATCAGAGTTCAATGACCCTATATGTTTTTATGAGTGCTCTGACTTTCATATATGCATGCACTTCTACAGCCCCTGGAGATTTTTAATGTGATGTAATATCTCTTTTGCACTTTCCTTTCTCTAAGATGTACGCATCCAGGTTTACACAGTCTGTAAGAAAGGACAGCACCACTGTGAATGGAGATTCTAGAGCTATAGCTACATAAAATAAAAAAAATGCATAGAAAATAATTTTTATATTAATGACAAAGGAATATAATTAAATTGAATAATTATTAATAACACTTCTATAATTTATTATTTCTCTGTGGCAATCTGTCTTTTGTTTTTAGCTATCTATGTTGCCTCAATCAATACAAACATAAATATACCTTAAGTAAAAATATATCTTATGAAGTGAAGCATCCTATAAGTTCATAGACAGATATTGTAATTTCTAAGTAGAATTACCTTGACATTTTAGTAAACAATACAGGATTGAATTTTTAGAGCATGTTTTCTTAATTACATTATTTGAATATTTATAAATTAATAATGAAAATTAATGTACTCTCAGATTTTTGTATTCAGGATAAAATAATTATTAAATCCATATCAATTATTCAGTTTCTGTATATAAATATGTATTTGTTTGTTTTTGTTTTTTGAGACAGGGTTTCTCTGTGTAGCTTTTGGAGCCTGTCCAGGAACTCACTCTGCATACCAGGCTGGCCTCGAACTCACAGAGATCCACCTGCCTCTGGCTTTCCCCCTCCCCAAGTGCTGGGATTAAAGGTGTGCACCAACACTACCCAAACATTTATAATTTTTAGTTTCTTAAAATTCGACCAAACCAGGAGCATAAGAAATCTTTCCATTTTCTGATATCTTCTTCAATTTTTTTCTTCAAAGACTTGAAGTTTCTGTCATATGAGTTTTTCACTTGCTTGATTAGAGGTACCCCGTGATATTGCATATTATTTGAAGCTATTGTGAAAGGTGTTCTTTACATGATTTCTTTCTTAGACCATTTGTCATTTGTATACAGAAGGAATACTGATTTTTGTGATTTTTTTTTGATCCAGCTACTGTGCTGAAAGTATTTACCAGATATAGGAGTTCCCCCAGTAGAATTTTTAGGGTCACTTATATATGCTATCATTTCATCTGCAAATTTATACACCTTGATTTATTTCTTTTCTATTTGTACTCACCTTGATCTCCTTCAGTTCTCCTAAAGTTCTAGCTAAGACTTCAAGTAGTATATGAGATAGATATGGAGAGAGTGGACCTGATTTTGTGTTGGTTATGAACTTTCTGTAAACTGTTGTTTTTATGTCTAGGTGTATACTGTGTATTCTTAATCTCTTCAGAACTTCTTTCATGAAGGGGTGGTGGATTTTTTTTTTACCATCCTACCAAAAGCACTCTACAGATTCAATGCAATCCCCATCAAAATTCTACCATAATTCTTCACAGATCTTGAAAGAAAAAATCTCAGCTTCATATGGAAGCACAAAAAATAAAACAAGGATAGCAAAAACAATCTTAAAAATAAAGGAACATCCGGTTGTCTCACTATTCCCAATTTCAAGCAGAACTGCAAAGCTATCGTAATAAAAGCAACATGGTATTGGCATAAAAATAGGAACATTAATCTGTGGAGTAGAATTAAAGACTCAAGCATAAATCCATATACTTATGGACACCTGATTTTAATAAAGAAGGCATAAATATACACTGGGGAAAAAAGCATCTCCAAAAATAAAAAGCACTGGTCACATTGGATGTCTGCATGTTGTAGAATTGAAATGGTTCCATACTTACTTCTCTGTACAAAACAAAACTCCAAATGGGTCAAAAATCTCAATATAAAACCTGATACACTAAACCTGACAAGAGAGAAATTGGGAAATAGCTTTGAACATATTTGGTGCAGGAGGAGATTTTCTTATCAGAATACTGTCAGCACAGACACCAAGACCAACAGTTAATAAATGGGACCTCATGAAACTGAAAATACTTGTAAGGCAGAAGATACCATCATTTAGACAAAGTGGCAGTCTAGAGAGTGGAAAAAGATTTTTTATCATCTAATAGAAATCAGATATTAAAAAACCAATTAATCAAATTTAAAAATTGGGCACAGAACTAAACAGAAAATTCTCACTAGAGAAAACTTGAATGGCTAAGAAACACCTAAAAATATTTAACTTCTTCAGCCATAAGAGAAAGAGAAATCAGAGCTGCTTTGAGATTCCGTCTGAGACATGTCAGAATGACTATGATCCAAACATGGGTGAGAGTTCGTGATGGTGAGGATGTGGAATAAGGGGAACACTACTTCGTTGTTGGTAGGGGTGCAAACTCGTACAGCAACTGTAGAAATCAGTATGGCAGTTCTTCAGAAAATGCAAACTTATTTACCTAAAGATCCAGCTATACCACTCTTGTTCATATACCCAAAGTATACTTCATCCTACGACAAGGATACTTTCTCAATCTATCTTCCTTGGTGTGAACAAGAGACTAAGGTATTAATATTTAGTATCATCTTTTCATTTTCAGGTCTTCTATCCTGAGTCTGAATCATTGCAAATAATCTATGTACACTATAGCCAAAATACCTAAGTCCCAAGTGAATGTTTTTATTAACTTTTAAGGAAAGGATTTGGTGATACCTTATTAATTCAGCCTCATAGAATTACATCTATAAACTTCAAAAGTCTACAGATTTCATCATATTGTAATTAATGTTTACTGACATAAGAAATCATCCTTAAGATCTTTCTCTTATGATAGAAATAATCATTTGTTGCTATTGTCTATTCTTCCATACTCCTATCCCTCTGCACAGTTAAGCTAATTATTTCTTTGCTACTAAAGGAAAAGAATTTATGTTTGAAGACACACACATATGCAAATGCTTATTTGAGACCAAACCTACTGTCCAGTGTTTATTACCACCTTAATACAATTTAGGAATAGAGTGAAACATGTTCAATCTCAGTCACACTGTTACAGGCTGCTTTTAAGTCAGTCTTGTATTGGGATAAAACCTATAGAAGCAAGCGTCCATCATAGGTCAATATTATAAAAGTTGTTGACAGCCATTCAGTCCAGTCTTAAAACAATCTTGTTGTGGGTTTAATCCCACTTATTCTCGAATTATGTCCTCGCTTCTTCCTGCAGTTATTTCTGATATTTCATTGATATCTCAATTTTACCACAATGGATAGTGAAAAGAAAAACATGTAACCAAGGCTATGTTGCATAATTTTATTTAAAACCCCAAGCTTGTACATGAAGGAATACATGATAATTTCAAACCACAACCTACTAATAAATTTTTAAAATTTTGCTGTGTAATAGATATATTCTCTTTCAATCTCATAAGACCAACACTCCAGCCAGCTTCCTATTTCTTGCCTTTGATTCATGTCATAATATATTTACTCACATATTGGCAATTATACAATGAGGTACTCTGTTTATGTCATTTATACTGACTGATTAGTTAATACTTTACACAATATTTCTTTGTTTTCATTTTAATTAGCATTATTTACTAATCAGGCAAATTAAAGGTGCTCTGAAGTGGGAGAGAGAGGAAAAGACAAAGTTAATCTTGTTCTCAAAAGAAGAGCCAAGAGCGAGGATATATATGCCTCACTGGAGAGCACCTGCCTCCAAACGTCAGGAATTGAATTTAATCTTTGCAACAGAAAACATGAAAATCCAAATTAACTTTAATATGAAGACATGTTTTCCAAATGTAAAACTCAATAATTGTAGAGGCAAACATAAAATTTATTTATTCACATATCAGAAAATATCATATATACTAAATATAAAGATTAATGGAATATGATTAAATAGGAAATAATAGAACTTTGTGATGAATAATTATACAGGTGTGTCTTGTACGGAGAGTGGAGCCTCTTGTTCTTCCCAGCCACCTGGCTAGCTTAGAAACTGTATTCATTTAAACACTGCCTGGCCCATTAGCTCTAACTTCTTTGGCTAATTCTCACATCTTGATTTAACCCATTTCCATAAATCTGTGTATCGCCACCTTACTGTGGCTTACCGGCAATTACTGGCAAGATTCTAACCAGCGTCCGTCCCAGGCAGGAGATCCATGGGGTCTGCCTGACTCTGCTCTTCTTCCCAGCATTCAGTTTTGTTTACTCTGCCTACCTAAGTTCTGACCTATCAAAAAGCCAAGGTAGTTTCTTTATTCAACCAATGAAAGCAACACATAAACAAAAGGACCTCCTACACCAGGTATGTATATAAACATGTATATGTTTAATTACTTGATGTTAATATGATAGGCTATGATGATATGTATCTATTATGGAGATTTAAAAATTTGTGAGAATAAACCTAACTATATCTTCACAGACTAACATTTCTTTTTCTTCCTTTTTTTATTAAAAAATTTACTTTTTTTTCACAGGCCAACCCCAATTTTTCCTCCCTGCTCTTCTCTCACTCTCCATCTCCATCCTGTTCCAATCCTCCATCCACTCCTCAGAGGGGTAAGACCTTCCTTAAGGAGTCTACAGGGTCTGGCATACCAACTCCAGGCAGGATTAAGCCACCCCCCCCATAAAGGCTGAGCAAGGCATCCTGCCATAGGGAATAGGCTGCAAAAAGTCAGTTCATGCACCTGGGATATGTCCTTGTGCCACTGCCAGTCCACTCCCTAACAGATCAGGCCACATAACTGTCACATCGCTACATTCAGAGGGTCTAGTTCAGTACCGTGCAGGTTCCCCAGCTGACCATCTGTAGCCCTTGGGCTCCCACTAGCTAGGGTCAGCTGTCTCTGTGGTTTCCCCTATCCTGTTCTTGACCCACATTGTTCATGTGATCCCTTGTTCCTCTCTTCAACTGAACTCCAGGAGTTCAGCTCAGTGCTTGACTGCATCTGCTTCCATCAGTTACTGGATGTAAGTTCTATGGTGAAAATTAGGGTAGTCACCTATCTGATTAAAGGGGAAGGCCCTTTTTGATACCCTCTCCACTATTTCTAGGAGTCTTATCTGAAGTAATCCCTGTGGATTCCTGAAAACGTCTCTAACACCAGGTTTCTCCCTAACCTCATAATGACTCCCTCTATCAAGATACCTCTTAGGTGGGCATCATTTTTCCTTTTTAAATATATTCCAACTCTCTCCTTCTCTTAGATTCATGGCGTTGCTTTATACCCTACTCTTCAACTTTCTTTCTTGAGGGGGATTGACATAGACATAATGTGTTAGTGTTATTGGGAAAGAATACAAATTCACTGCCAGCTAGCGTTTGAGCCACACTGCAAGCAGTAGAGGTTTTCTTATTCTCTTTGCCCAGACTGTGTGAACTGGGTGAAGGTTTTTCTGGGAAGTGCGAATTAGCTAATGGCAGCGAAGCATTTACTAAAGGTAAGCTGTGCATCAGAAGTCCTTGAGAAAGAGAAGGACTCCGTTGAAGAGCTCTGACACAGCCAACGAGAGTCTATGTTTTGGGATGGAAATATTTACAAGAGTGAATCAGGTATCAGAAACATTATCTGGATGGGCGCTGGGATGTAGGAATGCCATGGGTATAGGAAAGTGGCCTGAGGATGTTTACAGAAGCACAGTAAACGACACAGTAGAAACAGTGGCAGTGAGGCCAATGTAACAAATAAATAGAAAAGAACCAAAAATATGGTGCCAGCAATTAAACCTCATTAGAGTATTTTAAGGAATATAACATATTGCAATGGTAATACAAATTAAAATGAAACAATGTATGTTGAGACATTTTCTGCAAGTTGAAAATATTAATTGTTCTTTTAACCACACAAAAATATGAAACAGAAGTCATAGCATGTCATTAGTGGTCAATTTAGTATTCTATTAGAAGGGTAAAAAAATGTAATGTGTATTAGAAAAATAGTTTTGCCCAAATTACTCTAAATTGACATGAGTTTATTTTCACAGAGTTAATAAGCATTTACTGTACAGTTCTACGCTATCTAAATTTACCTCCATGGAAATCACAGTGCTGTCAGGGACCAAGCAGAGCAACAGTGCTAATAATTGCTGAAACTTTAAGTCTATCTACTGTTCAGGATATTGCTAGGCACCGAAATTAATTTATTCTAGATTAAAAACATATTTTAACAAACACTTAGAGATAATTTTAATGAGGAAAAACCATTCATATTCAGCCCCTCAGGGAAAATGACAGGAAGGCAACCCCTCACAGGTGTCATATGGAAATTTATGCAGATATTCAAAGTATGTGAGGAGCACAGGATGAATTTTAGGCAATGAAAAGACAGGTAAAAGTTAAAATTCTCAGTGATTTGTGCTCTGGGAATTGTACGACTTCCTGATTGCATTAATTGAAGAGTGGATGGAGCAGCGATGGTGCAGGTGTCACTGTAAATGCTGCACAGATACGCACAGCTGTCAGCGGCAGGTACGCTGCTAGTGTGCTTAATTTCTACATTCCGTGCAACTGGCAGCTGGAGAAATGGGATGCTACAGTGAGGCAGGCGAGCAACACGATGTACTCCTGTCCTCGAAAACGCAAATGGGTTTAAACACAAATAAGACATCTGAAAGAGCTTGACATTTGTTATACGGTACTCTCGTCATTAAAGAAGGACATCATCCCAGTTGAAGAAAGTAACAGATTCGTTACAGAAATTTATTTCTTTAGTCTTTTTTCTTAAAAATTTTAAGCACATGGTTAGCATTTAAAACACATTTTTATTAAGATAATCCACTATGTAGGTGAAAATGTGTGTGATATTGTACTAAATTTGGAAGCAATTCTGATTTAAAATTATCAGTGTGGATTATCTTTCAAGAATTTAAAATCACTCAGTGACATACAAATGCTTTGCCTGTGGGTTTATATTGTTGTTGCTGCTGCTTGTATTCAGCTATCTCTTAGATACTCTGGATGAGTAAACCTTTTCTTTTCTTAATTACTGTTTAGAAACTTTGTAATCTTTCGATACACTGTAATTTATGTACTTACTGATTTTTCACCCCCAGGAGAATTAGTATCTCTGGGAATGAGCCTTCTCATTGATTGCCCAATGAAGGATGATCATCATTGAATCATACACACACACACACACACACACACACACACCTCAGAGGCATACACATGACAAATATAATCAACAATAAAGAGCTATCAACTTGAGGGAAAGTTTGAAGGAGAATAGCTAGGAGTTGCAGGGGAAGGAAGAGGAAGGAGAGAGGTGATGCGGCTGTATTTCAGAAGACCATCACTGTGCACGCTTCGGAGTTTCATTGTAAGAACAGCATTGTACTCCCACTAATCAATCTTCACCATACGGTTTCAGTTGGTTTAGATGAGGGGCAATTGTTTGGAGACATCACTGTGCTCCAAAGGAAAAGGGAATTCTTTAAGAAACACTACCTTTAGATATTATTTATCTCTTACTGTTTATGTTTGGGAACTTCAATAAAAATTTTCTAAAATTATGATAAAGAACTAAAAAACTATCACTTAATTTAAAGAATCACTAAATCTGAAAAAATGCAGTTAATATCAAAGTATTTGGTGCAAATATAGATACCATAAGACTTGCAAAGAACACTGTGGTAGAATAATTTTTGTTTGAGTTTCATATAAAAAGTTTTCATAATATGATCATAAATAATGTTTCTCTATTCTAAATCTTTTAGAGATAGAATAGATAAAATAAACCCAAAATTATTATTAATTTTTTTGATTCAACTTATCACATGCTTCAGTGTTATAGGCATCTTATTAAGCCAATTGACAAATCAGGAGACAGACTCAAAACATATGATTAATTTCAAGAAAATGAACTCAACATTAAATCTTATAGCATAATAATGAAATGCTACAAGGATTTAGTACAATGAGCTGAGGGTCCAGTTGGCTGAAATAATAGAAAGCTAGGGAATTTCTCGTTGAAGAGGTAGTTTAATGTCACAATGAAAGAATAGAGGAAGCAAGTCAAAGGAAAAAGAACAGACAATACCATAATAAAGAATATACCTAGAAACAAAAAATAATGAAAGATTGATTATATGCATTGTCATTGCCCTTTTTTTAAGCAATTTTTTTTGATGACTTGTAGGGTTTAGTGGTGATCAACAGGTTTTTAACTGGACTAAAGAAATTTCAACAAGGGGAAATCATTCCCAGTGCAGGAAACGTCGCCAACTACCCAGGGCTAGTGAAGTCATGGATCTTGGAGAAGAACCTATAGCCGTCACTTTCCTAAACAAGCATAAACCCTGACTAAATTCTAACTGTTTGTACTCATACCCAGAGATAAGTGCAGTCCTCACCCCTCATCAGGGACACTTTGCAGCAGAAGAAGATCACTATCAGAAACCACAACCAATTGTTGGAGGAGGGGAGAGCTGCATGTTGGTTCCCGCTGCCCAGAACCAAAATAGTCACACAGAAACTCTATTAATTAAATCACTGCTTGGCCCATTAGCTCTAGCTTCTTATTGGCTAACTCTTACATATTAGTTTAACCCATCTCCATTAATCTGCGCATTACCATGAGGTTGTGGCCTATCAGCAAAGCTTCAGTACATCTGTCTCTGGTGGCTTCATGGCTTCTCCCTTGACACTACCTTCTTTCTCCCAGCACTCAGTTTCGTTTTCCCTGCCTACTCTGTTCCCCTATAGCTCTGCTATAGGCCCAAAGCCCAAAGCAGTTCCTTTATTCATCAATGATAATCACAGGATAAAAAGGGAAATCCCTGGCTGTGCTGAAACTCCCTCTGAGACCAAACTGGTCTCAAACTCACAGAGATCCAGATGCTAATATTAAAGGTGTCTGCCACTGCTACCTGGCTCCACTGAATATCTTTATAAAACACTATCAACACCTCAGGCTCAGAGAATATTGCAGAAGAGGTACAGAAAGACTGTAAGAACCAGAGGATCAGGGGGTCTGCTGTGAGATGGAATGGCAAAGGCTACAACCATAAAGTCTCACCAACATGACTCCCTAAACATGGCCTGAACAAGGACATCAACAGACAAGATGAAATAGGCAGGAGAAAGCCCAGAAGCCTCAACTATTCATAGAGAACTAAAGAGTACTAAGAAAGGGAGAAATAGTCTTCTTTGTAAAGAAGACACCAATTGTTTATCCGATACCAAATGGTCAGTCCTGAAAACATGCATACAGGTAGCCTTATACATACAGACTGAGCCGGTTGTTTAGGAATATATATGTATATACATATATGCATGTTACAATGAATACAGATGCCATGAATCTGAAAGAGAACAAGGAGGAATATATGAGAGTGTTTGGAGAAAAAAGGAAGAGAAAATAATGTAATTCTACTAATCTCAAAAATGAAAGACAAAATATCTAGAGAAATTTAGTTTTGAAAGAGGAACCTCTGTGCTTCTCAGACTCCGGGATTCTAGAAAACGCCCTACTTCTGCCTGTTGAGTAGCAGGACCACAGGAACAAGAGATCATGACAGGCCTTTCTTTACTGCATAATTCATATCTTCTATTAGGTTACTTTTAAGGCTTTAATGAAAATATGACTTAAATTGGGAACAGGAGGATGATATGTTAAATAAACGAATTTAGTATTTCTTAAGGGGATTCATCTGTATTTTCATTCTTTTCCCCAACATGCAGATATTTTATTCAAATATTTAGGAATTGCTTTAATATGCTGACAAACGAGAAGCCGGCAGTGAAAACCATCACCTAACTCAATGTAAATAGGGATGCTGAATTTATAAGAGCAGAAGAGAAAAAGATCATTCTGGAGTGTCCCCTAAAGAAGTACAAAGGAGAAAAGCATGTCATTTTTGGGATCTTTTGGTTTCCTCCTTTTTATTCTGTTCAGTGCTGATGACTGAAGCCAAGGTTGGAGGGATGCTCAGCAAACCAGAGACTATGTGGCCAATCACAGGACCAGGCCCTTTGCATTTCGCCCTCTGCCATGCACATGGACATCTCTATCCTTGTATTCATCTCAAGGCTGTTATTTCCCAGTTAATTTTTCTAAACTATAGACTACATGGGAATACTTTTCACAAAAATTTTCTTTGGTAGTTTGCAAAACTTTAGCATATTCTACTCTGTGTCTGTAAAATTTAAACCAAAAGGAATAAAAACATAAAAAGAAGCCCTTTTAAACAAGATACCAACTTGGGCATACCATGAATCAGGAGCACTCACGAATCCACTACTTTGTTAAGTTGTCACACCTCAGAGTGTTGTTTCTCCAGCTTGCGTAGTCAGAAATGCTGATGCTCTAAAACATGTCAGTACAGAGCCATGTATGTAAACCTTTGATTTTCTTACACAAGTTGGCACACTAAGCTATTACTTCTCAATTATATAAATATGTACCTATCAGAATACTCTTTGACTAATTGTCAGTATGTTCATTTTATATAGCTATGTATCCTGAAAGAAAACTCAATTTCTTATAAAGATCGGTATGCTCATAAGTAAATGAAGCAAGCTAAGTGCAGTAATTTGGTTGATTCAGTGTATACAAATATAGATTGCTTTGCTTCTTAGTATTAGACCAGTGACCTGGAAGACCCTTAGATAAAGCTTATTTTCTCTGCATAATTCTTTTTGGGTGTGTATTGCTAATATTTCTGTGGTTGAAGTTCTTTTTAAAATAATCTTCTATGCCCAACAGTAGCTGAGAAAATTCTTTAAATCAGTCACTCAAGCCTAGCAGTTTTTCCTTAATGATGGTTTTCCAATATTCATCCATAGTATGACAGTTTTCACTGAACTTTCCAAATACTGATAGCACAGACAATACATACGTCTCCCATAATGCTTTTAAAGTCAATTGTTCAACTTTTCTTTGTCTAGCTATATGATTTTAAACACATATAGAAAGTGTGGTGTAAAATCGTTCTATCAAACATGGATTTTCGGGCAGAAAATTTTTTATAAACTATTGAAAAATTATAGTATGTATCCCAAATCCAGTATTTTGGAAGCACAAAACATACATTTTCGCAGGACAGTCTTGTGGTTCTTCAGGTAAATTCACTAGCTGGTTTCTATTGTGTTTTTTTAAGTAACATGTAATTACAGAATCCTGTGTTTTAGTATAAAAATTCTCAGTATTTATTTCAATTAATAAAAATCATTTAATTTGTACTCTTAAGTAATACTTCCTACAATAGTACACCCTGTGCAGTTACCTTCTGCCCTAATCCTTTCAAACTCCAATCCCCTCTCACACACAAGTGACTGGGCTTTTATTTCCTACCCACTATTTCTTTTTTTTCTTGTGGTTTTAGTATCATAAATTAGAGCCATCCCCAAATCAAACAACATTATATCCCATGCCATCACATTTTAGTGCGTGTGTGTGCTATGCTTGTGATGTGTAGTTAATGGAGGGCTGGCTGGCTCCATCAGTGAGAAAAAGGCATAAACATTTTAAGTTGCTTTGTCAAGTTGCTGAGACATTGAAGTGATACTTGTATATGTTTTCATTTTCTGAGTTGTTCTTCAATGACTGAAACTCCAAATTCCATCAGGTCAATACTTTCTGAAGAATGAAGTTTAACCGGTATTTTAGTGAAGATCATGGATACACTATACTTCTCAAAGTAGACATATACTCATATAATAATAAATCAATATTGAGTTTTGCCTGCTCAAAAGTGTATCTAAATGATCTTCTAAACCTTAGGCACAATGATTTATTTACACAAAAGCTTTTAGACTGTAAAGAATATCTAATTAATTTGTTTATAAAATAGGTAATAAGATATAACTATTTTTAAACAGTAATCTTTATAACAACAGATAATAATCCTTTAGAATCATAGTAAGAATAAATGAAACTATAAAAGAATTGTTTAATCAATAAGTTTATATTCAACATTACTTATATTTAGATATTAATTAGCTTTTCTTTACAATAATACAATATTTGAGACATTAACGTAGGACAATATGTGTTTATTCTTGGTGTAATAAAGGAAATCTCAGCAGAAGTACATGGCAGAGCAAAAGCTACTCAGCCCACCAGCTAGCAAACTTGTTGGGCTTCCAGAATCCCCTTTGAAGGCATGCTGAAAACCACCTTAGGACTTCTCACCAGAGCTTACATTTTCAAACTTCCACTGTATCTGGAAAAAGATAAAAAATAGAAAAAAAACAAAGTGTGGGCCAATGACTGCCACATTTCAATTAGGAGGAATAGGGCCAGTGACACACAGTACTGAATAGTAGCATCACTAAGTAACAACATGACACTTCAAAAAAGAAACATTGTGATGTTTTCAGTGCCATCAATGATGAATTTATAAAGTAATGGATATGTTTACAGCTCTACTTAATTTCCTCCATTTATACACAGATCAAAAACATCACAGTTATCCTGAAAGGTGTAAGTAAAGGCTTTCATACCGTGGTGTAGGCAACCCATGCCTGGTACTGGACACCTAGTCAATCACCCATGGTTAGTGAAGCCATGGACCTTAGAGGAGGACCTACTTCTTCCACTTTCCCACATTAGTAAAGTTCTTAGCCGCGTCCTAAGTATTTATCCTCACACCCACATATCAATGTAGCTCTCACCCCACCAAAGAAGCTTCTTTCACAGCAGACAGAAACCATTACAGAAGCAACAACTGGTCAAAGTGATGAGAAAGACTGAACACGGGCCATCAAGGTCCATTTGTTGTATCTACAAAACAACACCTGTGACTATGTCTCAGAGAGCACCCCAGAAGAAGGGGTAAAATAAAGCCAGAGGACCAAGAATTCTAGTGAGAGATTGCATTTTATAAATATAAAAGGGAAACTGCATCCATGAAATCTCAGCAATATGACAATCTAAATGAGACCAGAACAATGACACCAGCATTGGAATCTGAATGTGATGGGGGAAACACCGCAGGACTCTGCCCATGAATGAAGATCTTCAAGCAGAAAACTGCTGAAGAGTGAGAATTATTCTTCCCTAGGAATGTTCTCCCTACTGCCTGTTCAATCTCAAGTTGCCAAGCCTAAAATGGTATAAAACAAACCCTACTAAAAGGATTTAGCAGGTATTACATATGTGTGTGTGTGTGTGTGTGTGTGTGTGTGTGTGTGTGTAGCAATAATAATTAAATTAAAAGGGCTATTAATTTGGTGGAAAGGGGAAAGGTTGGAAGTAGGAAAATATGAAATTATATAATAATTTAATAAATAAATTTTTAAATAAACAAGATATTTAATAAAAAGTAAAAAATATATAGTCTTAACTCTATTGCTTGAGTATGGCTTTTGTTAACCGTCCATTCCAGTTATCATTTTGTAATTTTTAAATGATCATCTAATTCCTTATTACCTTAATCTCCTTTAGTTCACACACTGTCAGCTCTGTCATATGAGCAAAACCTTACTTGTCTATCGCGTCCCCAGGGGGATCATGAGTTGCTTGTTGCGTTGCTTTCCCAGCGCTCCTCTCACATGGACATAAGGACAGAGGCTGGGAAGGGAGTCCTACCCTCGTGGGCCTAGAAGGAGTTGAGAGCCTTTCTGCTCTCACAGCCTTCAGAGAGGGCCCAAGGATGCATTCTTTTGAGAATTCGACCTTGGAAATGATGAGCTAATATCCCGCTGTTCAGACAATGGAGTTTTTTTTACATTTTTACAGTTTACCTAGTAAACCAATTTGGAGTTCATAACATACTGATAAATAGAGAAATAAATTAAGATTTTATTTAGAGACTCTATGAAAAGATTCACAGCCATAAAAGGCTAAATTGTGCACAGGGATAGAGATCACGTCAGTGGGTATACAGAAATAGCTTAATGAGTGTGTGTTTGTTTGATGTATGCAATGAGGGCAGCGCTTATTGGCATGTATACTGAACTAGAAGAAAAAGAGTCTGGGCAAGTAATCTTGGCTACTCAGTGTCTAAACATCAGTAACTAAGCAATATTAGCACCATAAAAAATTAACTGAATATAATAAGCTGCTGATGCTCTTCATCTGACCATAACAGTAACTGAAAATGCGTATTTGTCACAGCTATACAAAATACATAATTGTGAAATGCATTAACAATTCCCATCCCCTCCAAGTAAAAAATCCTTTAAATACACACTTAGAAAATGGAACTCAGCTTTTAACACAAGAAGAAATTATCATTAATATCTACAGCCATTTGAAGATATTATTTAAGAGGTAAGAATTTTAAAAGCAAAGTTTGATTTCATTTTCACAGTAATTCAATTTAAATGGCTGTTCGGAGAAAATACAAGTCATTTAAATTCCCCCCAATCTGGAGGCTGAGCATCTGTCAGCATAATGGATCTTTTAGCCTCCTGCTGGGCAAACTCAGCCAGCAGACATTCTGAAATTGACTGAGTTTGAGAAGACGCAATTTTTCATACAAAAGCTGGCAGTGAAGGAGGAAAAATGTTGTTATCCTAATTAGATTGGATTTGGCCAGTGGGATCTCTTCTATTCACCACAATAAATTTAGAAACCTTCCGTAAATTCATACACTCAAGAGTTTTCGTCGTTACCTGATAAGCTGCCTAACTCAGCTGTCAGTGCTGAGTCTGCTCTTTGGTTCTGGTAGGTTTTTACTTGAGCACGTTTGCTTTCAGGCTTCTGAAGAATTTAGGAGAGATCCCATTTTCTTGGCATCTCTTTGCTTCCTCCTAATGGCTGACAAATGGGTAACCCTTGAAGATACTATTTGCTTAACTGCCCTCTTAACTCATCCTACTTATTTGAGGGTTTGTTTTGTGGTTGCATCCTGTCAGAAAAAGAACACACACTAAAAGAGTTACAATTAGCATCCATTACACTATTATGTCAATTGCTTAGTTTTGGCTCACATTTTTTTAACATCCAGATAGCAGTTTCCCCTCCCTCTTAGCTTCCCAGTCTCTCCCCCATCTCTCCTCTGCCCACCTCCTATCCATTCTCCCCCATTTCTCTTCCAAAAAGGGCAGGCCTCCCATGGATTGATGAATTGGCACAAACTTTTTTTTCCATACATTGTTTTGTTTTATTTTTTCCATTCAAAAACATAATTAAAGAAATAAAATTTTTACCTTTCTTCCCCTTCTCCAGGTCCCCTCCCACTACCCCCCCACCCCTCCTCCCAAACTTTTAAAGCAACTGAACTGTGTTGCAAGCATTGACAGTGTTTTAGCAAACAAATACTATATTGTGATTCAAAAGTATTTCCTAAATCCATGTACTATTTAAAAGTGGAATGGAATGGTGATACTTGGAGGCATACTCAATTTAAGAGTTATTATTATTTCATGCCCCTTAAAGTACAAACAGGCTCTCTCTCTCCCTCTCTCCCTCCCTCCTTCCCTCACACACTCACTCACACACACAAACACACAATATCTTTGCTGAAGGTTTTACTTAGAGAGAGACAGAGAGAGCTAGAGACTGATAGATAGATCGATGACAGATAGATAGATAGATGACAAATGGATGAATAGATAGATAAGAATGTCCTTACCACTGAGCAACAGTCCTGTCCCTTGTTTGCTTTTCAATTTTATTTTTAAATGATATATAGCATTATCAGGTTTGTTATGTACATATTTTGATATATGTAGATACAATCAGATGGCTAAATATGCCTAATTAACAAAAAAATTTTTAGAAAGTAATCATTTTTGATGAGCACATATAAACTCCTTTTTCATTATATTTTGCCAAAATGTCATTTGTAAATCTATTTCCCCTATCTGGTTGTAGCTTTGTGCCCTTCAACAAACTCCCACATTTCACCTCCAACATCTAGTGGCTCTGCTGGTCTCCTCTGTGGTTCTGCAGCCCTTCATAGATCCCAACTGCATAGCAATGCAGTGTTTGTCTGTCTAGACCTGGATTGCTCCACTCAATGCCATTTTCCCCAATTCATCTTTCATCACTAGTGTAAAGTTTCCATTCTCCCCATGGCTGGATGATATTCCATTGCATACCTACACATGCAGCATAAGCTAAATTTTCTTTATTGTTTCATCAGTTGGTAGACATTGGGTTGATTCCATATCAAGCATGTTATAAATTCTGCAATAAATACAAGAGAATGAAAAAAGAGTTCCAACAATGTCAGGCTATCCGAAGTGAACTTCTTCCTTTCCAAACATGATCACATGATGCTCACCAGGCATAACCAATGATATAAGTACTCTCCTATTCTGCACTTCCTAGTAAACAAAATATTGCTTATTTTCACCTTCAGTATTATACAATGCATAATACTTGAGTTTATATTCATAGTCCCATACTAAAATATTTAAGGACTAAAATACTACTGTATCTCACTTGTTACTTTAACATATCTTTTCCAACTAAGGTAAGTAGTAGACTGTCAGAAAATAGATAATTTTATTTTAATTTTTGAGGACCTTCCCATTTAATTCTTTGTAAGCTAACATTTGTTTAGATTTTATGAGTAGGATATAAGGGTTCCCTTTTCTTTGTATCACAAGAGCGTACTTTTTGTCTTATTGTTCTAATAAAAGCTTAAATTTAAGTACTTAATCATGTAATTTATACACATTATCATTTCAATGAATTTTAACATGTTGAAATATAGGATTTAGTTTCTTTCAAGCATGTGAACGATATGAAGTTTTCTGAGACCCTCAATTTTCACTGTTGGTATTTTTCTCAAAATGTAGCTCATTTAAATAATAATAATTACAATAAACCTTCTCTAATAGAAACAATTAGCATAGGACTTACCTGAGTGCATTTAATAATGATTTTCCATCTGCTACCAATCAACATTTTAAATTCATTGTATATCTTCAAAATGCTAAAAGTATGTCATTTGTTTTAAATCAGCACTCAATGGATGGAAACAGTGGTTAAAGAACTGATTCCAAAGAGCAGAGGCTCCACTGTCAGCACCATGAGAGCTCACATCGCTCTGTAACTGCGATTCCAGGGATTCCTGCTCATTTCCAGCGTTTGCTGGCCTCAGACAAAGTCTTGCTTTACAGACATAGATGCAAACCAAACACCCCTGCACATAAATAAAATAAATCCGCACTCAAATACTAGTAGATTTCTACATATTTGTAAAGTCTTTATTTATTAGTATTGAAAACTGGCACCTGAATTAGAAACAGGTAAACATGTGTATACATGAACAAGCTTTCATGTCATCCTTTGATCTAATGTAAGATAAAATAATATTTTCATGCTTAAACATTTTAGTATGGAACTATGAATATAAACTCGAGTGTTATGCATTGTATAAAGTTGGAGGTGCCCAACAATTATTTTCTTTACTAGGAAGTGCAGAATTAGAGTATTGACGATACCATAGGTTAGGCCTGGAGAGTTGCTAACTCCCTTTACCATGTGACCATGTTTGGAAAGGAAGAGGACATTCACTTTGGATGGCCTGACAATGAGCTAACTGCTGGAAGCCTCTTTTCTTTCCCTTTTCCCTGTGATTGAATTCATCTGAAATCTGCTTTTATATTACTTCCCTAGTTCCGTATGCCTGATGTTTCCCAGACAACACCAAGACAGTCAGCCTCTAAACTGCAGTCAAAGTACACTTTCTGTCTCCCCATGGGACAAAGGGTTCTCTTCGATGCTCCCTGAGGGGGAGAGAATGGAGGGTGGAGCCAATGTACGTATCTATATTTCCATGCTGACCTTGTCTTATGTGGTACTAATGAAATCTGTAGTGTTTAGACCTTGAAGCACTACTGTAGAATTGACCCATGCCTGTCTATATGGCATCAGAGGGTTTAAATATATCATATAACTGCTCATGTGACCACTATACACTTATTATTTATATACTACCTGTATATTTTGTGCTCTGACTTAATTATGCCAACGTTTATTAACATTAAAATATTAAAAGCATGGGTCCTTGCAGAGGACAGGGTTGGGTTCTCAGAACTCACGTGGCAACTCAAAAACATCTGTAACTCCAGTTCATGGAATTCAGAGGGACCATGCATGCACTTGGTGAACATATATACATGCAGGCCAACACTCATACACATAAAATAAAAATAAATCTTTAAAAACTGGTCACATGGGCTGGGCGCCGCACAGTCAATTGTTCTCTGTGCCTTGACCAGTTCCTGCAACAACACTGCACAAACAAACTTTTGTGGTGAAGGGTGTGTTTAAAAATGTATATTTCAATGAAGTTAGAAACGCTGTCGGTGCCGGGTGGTGGTGGCACACGCCTTTAATCCCAGCACTCGGGAGGCAGAGGCAGGCGGATCTCTGTGAGTTTGAGACCAGCCTGGTCTACAAGAGCTAGTTCCAGGAAAGGCTCCAAAGCCACAGAGAAACCTTGTCTCGAAAATAACAAAAAAAGAAAGAAAGAAAGAAAGAGAAAGAAAGAAAGAAACGCTGTTGGCATAGTGAAGGCGCAGTGGTATGCTCTTTTATGGTGCATCATCTGCCCAGACATGGGGTGTGGCCTAGGTTTATAGAACTAGGCTGAAAGTCCCTCCTACTAACACCACGTAATTTCTTGAAAATATTGTTTTTTAATTCTACTTTATATTATTCTGATTTTTCTTCTTTTGATAACGGGAAAATCATTTTTAAATTAGGAAGATACAGTTCAGCTATGAAATATGTCAATATTTGCATAAATGGTTAATAGTTGATGAATGTGATGCAAAGGGGGAAAATAATTTAATAAGATAAAGGTGCGCACCTTTAATTCTAGCTCTCTGGAGGCAGAGGCAAGTGGATATCTGTGAGTTTGAGGACAGCCTGGACTACAGAGTGAGTTCCAAGATAGCCAAGGCTTTACAGAGAAACCCTGTCTGGAAAAACGAAAGTAATGATATAATAATAACAATGGTAATAAAAATAAACTTTCAATAATTCTCTGCTCTTGTTGGCCAGAAATATTCAAATAGTATCATGTGCAAACTGCTAATTATAACAATAGCTTCGCTCTGGTGTTGTGACAGTACCACACACGTGCTACTGCTTTTAGAATTTAACATGTATCAAAAAATGAAGGTATTGTAGATAAAAATAGAAAGCAAGAGGTAGGACGTCTACTTAAAGTTTTAATACGGTATAAAAGCTACAGGAAAGTCTGTCATGTGACATTAGTCTATCCAACATTTTTTTTAACAGTTGATATAACTTTCAGGCAAATTGCTAGTTAAGAATCAGAAGGTGCATATTAATTGTTGGGCTCATACTGCTTATTGCTATTTAAGGTATGCATTATCCTGTGCTTCCTAAGGGTGTATGACTGCTTTAAGGTCTGAAGCCTTCCCAAGGCAGCCAAGAGTGGGAAAGAGACAGCAGGGGCCTGCTCTGAGCTGCTGTGTCCATCTGTCACAGCAAGGATTTTAGCATTCATTTGAAAATCAAATTTCCATTCCAAAAATGTAATTTCTTCCTCCACAAACTCTTGAAACTATATATATATATATATGTGTGTGTGTGTGTGTGTGTGTGTGTGTGTGTGTATATATATATATATATATATATATATATATATATATATAATTTACCATGTTTCTATTTCTGGAAAAACTAGCCAGGACTAGCTCTGTATGGGAATGTGACTGAAGAAGTTTTCATTAATTCCGTGGGTTCACTGAAATTCATGTTGCTTAAGATGTTTGAAAATTTGTCACTGACAATTGAGTAAATAGATAATTGTTACACAAACTCAATTAATGACCTATATATACTAAGAAACTTCTTATGGTGATTTTCAATTTTATAACTCATGGTCTATTAATTTTTGAGAGATTATGAAATATACATTTAGATGGCTTAAAGTCATCAATAGCTATTCATATTAAAATGGAATTTAATGGAAGTATTATTGATCAAAAATATCAATCTAGCATTATTTATAAACATGTATTCTAGTGTCTATAATAGCAGATGTGTATAGACACACATACTACATGTATCTACACTATACATGTATGCTGTGAATATGTATATAGTACATGTGCACTTTATAGCAGTATGTGCTCATATGTCATATGTGCCCATTTATTGCTATGGCCTCAGGATGTGGGTTACATCTTCTTCTATATAAAAATATGTATCGCCATGTATAAATTCCTGTGTATGTATGTATATGTTTTTTGATGTGTCTGAGATCATTACTGCTCACTGTCTGATGATTATTGTGCTCTTGTCTTCAACTAATGACTTTGACTAATGTTGCTTTGTCGCTCACATATCTCTGGCCCTCTAATTCATTCCAAAAGAAAGATAAGGGACTAAATCTTACGGGGCTTATATGAATGAAATTATAGTTGATACATAATTAGGAAGATCAAACTAGTCAAGGAGTTCTGATCCAATCAAGGCCTCTTGGTAAGTAATATTTGTTTCTCATATTTCTTCCCATTCTACCACTGTACAATATGTTTTTCTGCCAAGAATGAAAGGAAAAGCAATGCAATCATTTGATAGAATATTTGTTCACTTTGACAGATAGTCTAAGAATAGAAAATTAGTGCTGATTTCATCAAAGACAAACAGTTTCTTGAAAATCAATCAGTGCTCATACAAGGCAGATAGGACGCTGCTTCCCAAGTCAGTGTCTGTTTTAGCACAAGATGAGAGTGAAAGGCAATTAAAATGTCAACTACCACTTCTATTCAGTATTATTTTTTCTATTTAAGAACAGCATAGCATATTTTGTTTTGCACGTTTGTGTACTCTTTTTCATGAAGAGACGAAAGGCTTGTCTTCCCTGATAATCCCTAGGGATTTGTATAGTCATTTTGTTTACCATCATTAAGCCTAAGGAAAAGGCAATGATCCTAAACATAAACTTTTTCAGTCAAAAAAAAATAATGAAAAATAAAACAAACAAATAAGCAACAACAACAAAACCACTGTGTAAAACCCAAGAAATCAAAAGTAAAAGCATTTGCTGCTCTTGCAGAGGATCCTGCTTCAGTTCCCAGCACCCACATGTTGGCTCACATCCATCTGTGGCTTCTATTATAGGATATCTGGAATCCTTTTCCAGTTTCTTCAAGCACAAGGCACATATACTAATCATTATATGGTTAGTATTTACTTCCTCCACCAATTGCAGAGTTAGGAGAATAAGTTAGAGCAGCAGTCTGTGAGAAAATGTTTATGGATAGATTCAAGGCGTTTTGCTCTCCTAGTCTCTGTCATGATTTAGAATGCCGTGATTCAGACCTTCTAGATACATTACAGAAAAAAAATGTATTGACAACTTTATTCATGATACTGATACGATAAAGGCTAAACACTCAAATTCCAGTCGATGAAATATGAAATCAATGAAATTTCAGTGATCTGCCTTAGTCCATAGATGTCGCCAGAAGAGATTGCCATAATATAGGTAATTGACAATGAACAGAGATGTATTGTCATGTAATTATAAAGACTGGGCAGTTCATTATTAAGTTTATTATCTACATATTGGGTGGGGTTTGTGACCTTCAAAGGTGAGACGCGGTGTGTCCTCACATGGTAAGACATCAGGAGAGCAAACTCAGTTGCTCTTAATATAAAATGAACGCATCATCATATTCGTAGAAATGGACTCCTCATTAACTAACCCATTAAGTTAGACCGTACCCACTAACTCTGCTGCAGTGGGGACTTCCTTTAATCTGAGTTTCAAATAGAACAAAAACATTCAAACCATACCACTGCTACTTCAGTAAAGTTTTTCTGGGACATCCTGGGCTTACCTTCTTAATGAACCTTGTATCTCTAAAAATTAAGTATATCTACAGTTGTCCTTGTTAGATGACATGTAGGCAGTCATAGTGCTAAGACTTTATGGGCACAGCTTCTGACATTGTTAGGAGACACAGTCTCACAGCCAACTCCCTAAGCCTCTGGCTCTTACGTTCGTTTCACCCACACTTCCTCAATAATCCCTGAACCTTGGGTAAAGAAGTTTATGTAGGTAGATTTTTCTGTCCTGCCAGCCAGCCCCCAAATCATGACACAGAGACTTATTAATTTTGAGAGCTTGACCCATAGCTTAGGCTTGTTCCTAACCAGCTCTTATAACTCAAATTAATCCATATCTTTTCATCTACATTCAAATAGGTGACTCAGTTACCTTTACTTTTTAATGCCCAATCCATTTGTTCTGTGTTCCCTAGCATTTACTCTCAACTCTAACTTTCTTCTCCCCAACATTCTGACACCCCAAAAATCCTATTTAGCAATTTCCTGGTCAGTTTTTATTAAACCAATCATATTGACATATCTTTACATAGTGTAGTCAAATAATCTTGCAACCTTTCCCTTTTTGTCTAAATAAAAAGAAATCGATTTAACTCTGACATAGTAAAACTGTAGCAATAAGAAAAAATAATCAGGTAAGAATTACATTTACTATATCCTGTCCATTTGGATGTTGGCAATTTCAAAGAAAATACTCCATTATCTGTACTATCTTAGTGAGTCCAAAGTTTTGAATGTAATTTACCTTCTACTAACTAAGGAAAAATACAACTATTTAGTCTTCCATCCCATCAAAGACCTCAGAAAGGAAAAATATTATCCGGATGAACAAAGTACACTGTAAGCCAATTCCATAAGTATAGAAATGACAGAGACACCTGGCTACTTGGACAGTCACCCAAAGATCCTCTGTAATAATGAGGCATATAATCTTCAGCCTACAGGCCCAGAATATCAGGGAGACCCATCTATAAAGCAGGAATTTTGAAGACCTCTTCTACCTAGTCTTGGCAAAGTTCCGGAATGCTTTTCCTGTGTGTCCTGAGGAAAGCCTGGCAAACTTTTCTATGAAAACAGGAATTTTGAAAGACTACAAACCCTATCTTGCCAAAGTCCTACAATCTTTATCCTTTGTGTCTCAATTGTCTAGGTTGTATAGTATAATGTCAGTAGTCAAGGCAAGAGCAATCTCTTGCTCAAACAGCTAGCTTTGCCACAATGAAAGCAAATTCCATACGGAGGTTTTTCAATACCATCATCCTTTCTGATGTAAATTGTTGTTGTCAGGAGGAGATGTCTAATTGTCATGAAAAGCCCTCTTATTAAACATCTTAAATTCCATATTCTGTAGGTCTGAAGTGTTTGAAGACCATCTATATATCTAAATATGTCTGTTAAACCTTGCAAACACAGCTAATTTGATAAGTTCAACTATAGATGACTAACTTCTAACTGGCCTTTCCTTATAAATAGCTTTCAAGAAATAAAACTTTATAGTACATTTTTAAAATGAGCTGCATAGATACAAAACCCTAAAGAAGAGTAGAAACATATAAACTGTGTAACAAAAACCCAAAATTTGTATCAGTATACAAAAATCCATACCAATGTAAAATATTTGAGACTAGTGGCTGTTCAAAAGTAGACTCGACAATCCACCCACTTATCCTATCATTCTCTACTATATCCCCCTTTTTCCCTGCAGAAAGAGATCCCTGAATATAATCTCCTTTGATGAGCTTTCTTCCTGACCACGACCAGAAGCAACATGTAATCATCAACTTCCCTAATGATGACAAACATTCATAACTCACTGCCATATACCCTATCTCTTGGGAAAGTAGGGACTGTGTTCTCTAAACTACTTCCTGTTTTCTGGGGGCACTGGAATCTTTGGGGGATACTGAGAAAATTGGAATAATGGTCATGTCCTGGCTAGAATAGTCTGTGAGGCTGGACCATCTCAGCCAGCAGCCTTGAAGCTGTTCTGGATGCAGAACTCTGAGGAACCTGCAACAGATGCACACTGAAGTTGGGTCACCTAGACCACCCATTTTCATTTGTGTCTGGTCCCTTTACTCTAAAAACACATAAACTTTCAAATGTCACACACACATCTGTATTAACACAAGTATGGATTACGTGTTGTACACAAGTCAGGCCAAGATGATTTTTTGTTTTATGTTTGAGCAGGTAAAATAGACATCACCTCTTTATATCTGTAGTCAGGATTCTCAGGGTGTCTTCCCCAATCAAATATGATCTTCTTTAAGTTTAAATCAATCCACAGCCTTTCATTTTCTGTGGGAATAAAAGCATAACCTCATCTATAAAGTAATACATTGTTTGAATTCCATTTTAAAGTTAAGACATTCTTAAAGTTTCTAGGCCAGCTTATTTTAGTAGACCCTTTCATAATCCCATGTCTCCCAACAACTGTTGTTTGCTTATCAGCAATAAACAAATTTAGAGACAACACAATATCATACAGGATCTAGACTCCACTTGTACTTCCCATCTCTACATGGCTTATTCTCTCTCTTCTTTAAATTTTGCTCTTTCTTTAAAGAATTTATTATTTTTAGCCATTAGTTTTATTAATTTATTATGATTGTCTTTATTCTTTTTCTTTTTTAAGCTTACACACTTTGTTTTACACTCTGTAACATGCTTAGAGTTTTTTTTTTTCTGTCTACACCTGGTTAACTGGCTACAGTTATACATGAGCAAAATTTTAAACCACCAAGCAGCTTAGCTCATAGCACGCTGGTGTCTGGCTCTATTCCCCTCAGTTCCCTGACAGACTAGACTCATGGAAAAGGTACCGTCAGAAGCCATATTTACTGCCCCAGCTCTGGGAAGTTTCTGGGTCCACGCTGCTATAGATGTTTCTTACTAGGATCTTGCCA